>JAKSZT010028529.1:489670-594728 GCA_026826555.1 Tolypeutes matacus | reverse complement strand
CTGGTAATTGGCGTGGGCGGGCGCGCGCATGCGCGCGGCGGCGGCGGGCACGTGGCGGGGCGACGCGCGGGAAGCGCCTCGGTTCCCCGCGTGCCCGCGGCGACCCCCCGCGACCCCCTGCCCTGGTGTCGAGGCCCGGGGGCGCCCGAGACCGGCGCCGCCATGGGCCCCGCCCCGCGCCGCTTCCCCGCGGCCCCCGGGCAGCCGGGCGCGGGCGTCACGCACCCCGAGGCGCGCGCGGGGCCGCCCTGACCCGAGTCCCGGGCTCTGCGCGACGCGGGGCCTTTCCGTGCAGCCCGTGGCCGAGGCGGCGGCATGGTCTTCTGTCTGGAGAACGAGGAGCCGCGCTGCCCGCTGCCCAGAGCCATGGTCCACCTCCAGGCCGCGGACGTGCAGCAGCTGCTACACAACAAGTTCGTGGTCATCTTGGGGGACTCCAGTGAGTGCCCCCTCTAGGATCACCGCTCCCAGGCCCACTCCCGTGGTTGTCGGCTGTGTAAATCCGAGTCCACTGCCGTCGCCTCACACCCCTCTTGGCCGCTGTTCAGTGCGCTAGGTTTTTCTTTTTCCGTGACCCCACAGCCCTCCACAGGGTCCCGACAGCTACAAACTGTGTGTTTTTACGCCGTCCCTGCTCAGCAGTCCTCTTTCTGTCCTGGGGGTGGTGATGTCTGTCGCCCAGGGGGTTTGGCAGACTGATCTTGGCTCACCTTATCCCGGGTTGGGGTGGGGCAGCCCCAGCACTGGGGCTATGGGGGCAGGCCTGTCTGGGCCACAGGACCTCTGTGTCCTCCAGTCCAGCGGGCCGTGTACAAGGACCTGGTGCTGCTGCTCCAGAGAGACTCACTGCTCACCGTGGCCCAGCTGAAAGCCAAGGTGAGGGAGGCTGGGCGTGAGGTGGGGGCAGGCATGACCCTCCCCACAGGGTCCTCCTCCCTGGCGTGGGTCTGACCAGCCAGGTGTGGGGGGGTGGGCAGGGGGAGCTGAGCTTTGAACAGGACCGGCTGGTGGCCGGGGGCCAGCTGGGCGAGCTGCACAACGGGACGCAGTACCGCGAGGTCCGCCAGTTCTGCTCGGGTTCCGGCCACCACCTCGTGCGCTTCTACTTTCTCACCCGTGTTTACTCCGAGTACCTCGAGGATGTTCTGGAGGAGCTGATGGTTGGGCCTGCCCCGGACCTGGTGATCATCAATTCCTGCCTCTGGGACCTCTCCAGGTCGGGGAGGGAGAGCGGCGGGCCGGTGCTGGTGGGGTGTGGCTGTGAGGCTCCCTGGCGCTGTGCTCCTGCCCACCCTTTGTGCTGCCCCCAGGTATGGCCGCTGCCCCATGGAGAGCTACCGGAAGAACCTGGAGCGGGTGTTCATGCGCATGGACCAGGTGCTGCCAGACTCTTGCCTGCTGGTGTGGAACCTGGCTATGCCCCTGGGGGAGCGCATCACTGGGGGCTTTCTCCTGCCAGAGGCAAGTGCCTAGGGCCCCTTGGGAGGGGGCAGCCAGCGGGGGGGGGGGGGGGGGGAGCCCTCCATACTCTGCCTCCTCCTCTGGCTCTTAGACACCTCATCTTTCACCCAGCTCCAGCCCCTGGCGGGCTCGCTGCGGCGGGATGTGGTTGAAGGGAATTTCTTCAGCGCCGTGCTGGCCGGAGACCACTGTTTTGATGTCCTGGACCTCCACTTCCACTTCCGGCACGCGGTTCAACACCGCCACCGCGACGGCGTGCACTGGGATCAGCATGCCCACCGCCACTTGTCACACCTGCTCCTGGCCCACGTGGCCGATGCCTGGGGTGTTGAGCTGCCCCCGCATGACCGTGCCCCTGGTAAGCCCCGGCGGAGGCGGTAGTGTTGCCAAGAAGGCTTGAGGACAGCGGGGCAGAGGTCCTGGGGTGCGCTGGTGAGGAGAGGGGACCCCTAGAAGTGCTCTTTTTCATCCCCTGGGGAAGGCTGGGTCCTAGGGGCGGTTGTGGAGTTGGAGCTCCAGTCTGCTGTGCTTGGGCTGTGTGTCCACTTTGAGTATATGTAGGCGTTGGTCACACAGGGCAGTGGGTCTGGAGAGCCCTACCTCACAAATGAGGGGAGAATGGTGCTTCCAGGCAGACAGAGAACAGAGTGCTGGCAGCAAAGGGTGAGAAGGAGCAGGGGAGCCCTGTGTGTGGTGGGGAGGGCGCCATGAAAGAGCAGTTCGCTGGAAGGTGGTTGAGTGGAGGGGTCATGGGGCTGTGGGTGCTTTGGGAGGGCAGGGGCTGGCTGCAGCTTAGCATAGCCCCCTCCGCCCCCCCCCCCATGGTCCTTGGTGGAGGTAGGTCTCTGAATCTGGAGTGCCGGGCCAGCCCCTGTCCCATGGCCCTGTTTACCTGGAGACTCTACAGCCCTCGGTCTCTGCCACAAGGCATCGTGGCTGGGGGTTCCGTGTCTGCTCCCTGGAGAATGTCCCCGTGGGGCCCGGCATAGCTGCGCTGTCCCAGCACCCACAGGGTGGAGGGCCTGGGGGCATGTGGAGGCTAGGTCACTGCAGAGGCTGCCACGAGGACTCCGCAGTCAGGAGCGGAGCATCAACGGTGGTTACCTGATCGCTCAGTGTCCCGGCTTTTTAAGCACGAGAGCTGGTCTTCAGCAAGGGAGGGGGCAGCAGGCTCTTTAAGGGAGGAAACGCTGAGTTTGTATTCGTCTTTGGGTCAGAGCAGGGGAGAGGAGAAAGTTAAAGGTAGAGAAGATGGGTAGACGTAGGGCGCAGGCGGAGGGGCACATGAGGTCAGAGCAGAGGAAGAGGCCTTTGGACCTCAGAGAGGGGCGAAGAAGAGGGAAAGCAGAGGGTGCTGCCGCTGGTGGCCTGTCCCCTGCAAGAAAGAAGAACGGCTCGGAAGCAGTCAGTAGCCCGGCTTCCTGGCCTGCCTGAAACAACCGTCCTGCTCCTAGACCCGTGGATCGAGGACTGGCCAGAGACGGACTACCCGTTCCCGGAAAGCCATAGGCAGCTCCCAGACTTCGGGGAGCAGCTGGCCTTGCCCCGGCCTCCGTTGTTCCCTCCCATGCCCTTTCCTTACCCCTTTTCTCAGCTCTCGCCACCTCCCCTATTCCCACCCCTGCCCCAGGACACCCCCTTTTTCCCAGGCCAGCCCTTCTCACCCCATGAATTCTTCAATTACAATCCAGCGGAGGACTTCTCCATGCCACCCCCCCTAGGTAGGTGCTTCTGCAGCTTCCCCTCGTGCCCACTAGCCTCCTACATTAGGTGCATGGTGGAGTGGAGTTGGGTGGGCCCCCGTGCACCCAAGGTACGTGTGGCTTCCGCGGCCCTCTGAGCCCGGAACGGCATCTGTTGACGCGTCAGCGAGCTCACTGGCCCCCAGTTTCCTCGTCTGGAGGTAGGGGCACTGGCATCCCCACCGCATGAGTGGGGAAATGGAAGCCCAGGGTGGCTCCCTCACTAGAGCTGCCTGGAGGCAGAGCTGAGCCCACCCTAGCCAGGAGCCACCTCTGACGACGCTGGTTCTTTGCAGGCTGTGTCCCTGGAGCAAACTTTGTGCCTGGCCCCCTGCCTCCTCCAGCCCCAGGCCCTGCCCCCCGTGGGCAGCACCGGGGCCCTGTGGTCCACCGTGGGATGCCACGCTGTCCTCCAGGCGCCCCCTACCATGTGCCGAGGATGGGGGGGGGCCTGCAGACCACGGCTTAGACACTCAGACAGACTGATGTACACCTACAAGTTGGACAGGCGACCTTCTGCCCATCCGGGGACCTGGCCTGGCTAGCCTGGACATCGGGCTGGGGCTGGACCAGCGGCCAGTGCCGTGCTGGTGGTCTGGTCTGCCACTTCACCAGTACAGGCTTGAAGGACACACAGACTCCCTGTGGGCTGGGTCTCCTGGATGCTGGAGTCCAGCTCCCGCCTTTGGCTTCCTTCTTGCTCTCACATCTTTTCCAGGGACCCTCGAGGGGTCCCCAATGCCACAGCTCATTGGGGTTGAGAAAAGTGAAAAGTCAAGGTCTAAATTGAAATTGTCATATTTTGTATGGAATTTTGAATCTGGCTAGTTCTTACTCCTGCCTCCCAGCCTCGTGTGTTCACCTTCGTTCAGCATTCACGCACCTGCGGATATTGAAACACACACCTTGTCTGGCACGGTTCCCGACACACAGGCAGTAAGTGGCTGGAATTAAACATGCCCCGTTGTTTAGGAGGTGGTAGCAAAGTGAACACAGACCGACTTCTTGGGGGAGGCAGTAGGGTGCGAGCTAAAGGAGAAGGGGCAGAAGGGGAGGCCAGCAGGCGAGGTTAGGCAAGTGGTCCTGGGCCCTGGGTCGTGAGCTGCCCGGAGTATCGGGTGGGATGGAGCATAGCAGTGTGCTGGTGTGACGGGGCTGAAGAGTATGGTAACTGGGACACTCGTGAAGGAGGAAGGATGGATGAAAGGGATGCATGTTTCCTGCAGTAAATCCCATACTTGTTACTGAAAATTTACCATGGTAAAGAACAGGCGCTATCTAACACAAATGGAGATGGAAACAGTATTCCAGAAGAATGTTGATTTTTGCTAATAACTTGCTAAATGCAAGTGAAAGCAAGTCTCTATAACACATGCCAGGAAGGCTCGGTGGCTTCCAGAGCAGGCTTCACCCTTCAGTTAGAGTCGGAACTGTCGAAGGCTCCAACGCTGTGCCTGAAACAAGCTCAACTTTCTTTGGTATAGGCAAAAAGTGGAAGGGAACGTGCAAAAATGAAATAAAACTTTTTGTTAGGGAGGTAGGATTTCATATAACTTTTCTTTTGTTCTCCTGGACAAAAACTCATTCTTGGAGCATCCATCTTCAGCTGAGTCCAGTTTGTTCCTCCCTCGTTGACTCCTTTCTTTCCTTCTCAAAACTTTTTGTGTCTGTCCAGGAACTTTTTGCCTCTCTGACTGAACTGGAGAAAATTGTACACCTGGGCTGGTAGATGGGGAAAAGCAGCTGGAGTCGCCAGCCTCTTGGGGCCCTCTGTTTCCCTGTTTCCCGCCATCCTGCTCTCTAGGAGTTCCTTGTTGCCCTCCTCACTGAGCCTTTCATTGGCTTTTCTGCTCCCCTCCAGCCCCATCCCTATTCTGGAACTCTCACTTTGTAAACAACCTTGAGACTGCTGGATGTGCTGTCACCCTGCGTGCTCATCGTCCTGCCGCCACATGTCGCATCTCCATACCATTGTGCTGCCTGGCTCCTGCTGCCCACGGGTTTGTGACTTTACTGCACTGTCCCAGCACCCGTGGTCTTTAAAACTGTCTTAACAGCCTTAAAAAATTGCTGTTGTTTGTCTTTGAGTTTCAAGTCGGTCGTAAGAACGAAGGAGATAAAATTGGTTGATTTTAATTTTGTTGTCATATGAGAATACCATACAAAATACTTTGAAAAATTTGGGTTGATGCCTTCTTTAGAGGTTAGAGGTTTTAGTCATGATTGGCAACAAGGAATTTAGGAGAAAGAGCCAGATACAAGTCATTACTTTCATTTAAAGTGTTTCCCAGGGAAGCGGCTGTGGCTCAATCAGTGGGGCTCCCGTTTACCATATGGGGGGCCCTGGGTTCGGTTCCCGGGGCCTCCTGGTTGAGGGCGGGCCTGACTGCACGGCGTGGTTGGCTGACCCAGCGAGCACGAGCGGCAAGGGGGGTGTAAATGAGTAAATAAATAAAGTGTTTCCCAAGGCAGCAGATGTGGTTCAAGCAGTTGAGCACCCACCTCCCACATGGGAGGCCCTGAGTTCGGTCTCCAGTGCCTCCTAAAAACACAAACAACAAGCAAAACAAATGAAAAAAAAAAAAAAAAATTTGGAGCTGATGTGGCTCAGTGGTTGAGTGCCAGCTTCCCACGTACAAAGTCCCAGGTTCGGGGACGGATGTGGCTCAAATGGTTGGGCGTCCGTCTCCCATATGGAGGGACCTGGGTTCAATCCCTGGGACCTCCCGGTAAAAAAAAAAAATTATATATATATATATATATATGGAAACAGATGTGGCTCAAGAGGTTCGGCGTCCGTCTACCATATGGAGAGACCAGGGTTCGATCCCCGGTACCTCCCGGGGGGGAAAAAAAAGTCCCAGGTTCATTTCCTGGCCCCAGGTACCTCAAAAAAAAAAAAAAAAAAAAGTTTCCTAGGGGCATGGTAACAAGTCCCACAAACTGTGGCTTAAAACAAAGATATTGTCTCACAGCTGTGGAGGCCAGTTTGCCATCACTCCTGGCCCTCCTGCCTCTGTGGCTCCTCGTGGGCAGTCTGGGGTCTGCCTGTGCTCCCCGTCTAGACAGGTGGCCCCATTCTAACTACGTCCACCTGCAATGACCCATTTCCAACAACCCCTGTTATGAGGCCCTGGCGGCAGGACTCCAGTACAGCTTTTGGGGGCACTCGGTTCAGTCAGGGCGGGGAACCTGAGGTCACAGCCTGTCCCCTGGCGCAGACACATTTGCTCATTTAGCATGGCAGGCTTCCTGGTATCGAAAGCCATGTTTGCTTCGGTGAATCACTTAGTAAGACGATCTTACACTGACTCACACGGGGAAGCTAGTGTTTTTTCTTAGCCAGAAAAAATTTTGAATCAACAAAATCTAGTACTGATCACTTTTCTGACCAGAAGAAACTAGGATGGGAGGGGACGGGGGCTGTGTCCGGTAGTGGGCGCGGGCAGGTGCATTTGTCGTTACTGCAGAGCCGCCAACGTTGCTGTCAGTGACGCTGAGAGCTCTGGAGGCTGCTCCTAGCACAGCCCTGCGGCTCTGCTGACCAGGGAGTGCTGGGGCAGCTCCGGCGGCCCAGGCCTGCCTTCTATGAGTTCTCGGCAAGATTTCTCAGTGGCAGAGGGATCTCCTCCGAGATTTGGGTCCCAGCAAGCAAGAAAGCAGCCTTTGGGCAGTAGTGACTTAGCTCAGGTGCCTCTTTTTGCCATTTTCGAGTGAGGACAGAGAGACGCTGGAAGGCAGGCGAGAAATGCATCCATGGTGGGTGGCTCCACTGTCGCAATTGGCCCAGGCCCTCTGGCCCTGCAGCCTCAGCAAGCCCAAGAGGAGAGTCTTGGACTGCACGGGTGTCAGCAGCGGGCGGCACACAGTAACACTGCTCAAAAACAAAACAGGTGGTACACAATAAAGCTACTTTAAAAAAGCAAAACGGGGTGTAGTTCAGCAGTTAAGTGCCTGCTGCTCATGCACAAGGTCCTGGATTCAGGCCCCCCCCCACCTCCTGAAAACAAACACACAGAATAGGTGGTGCACAGTGAAGCCGCTGAAGAACAGCACAGCAGGCGGTCTGCATGTGCTCGGAAGTGATTGTCCTGTAGGACTCCAGGACCCCCCCCCATGGCACCACACCCAACACACCTGGGTACTGCATTGCCCAACAGTTTTGTATCCACCTTAAATAGTTCAAATTCAATGCTGGCTCGGGAAGCGGCTGTGGCTCAATCAGTGGGGCTCCCGTTTGCCATATGGGGGGCCCCGGGTTCAGTTCCCGGGGCCTCCTGGTGGGGGCGGGCCCGCCCGCACGGCGTGGTTGGCTGACCCAGCGAGCGCAGGCAGCAGGGGGGGGGATAAATGAATAAATAAATAAAATCTTTAAAAAAAAAAAAAAAAAATTCAATGCTGGCTGCAACTTCTTTGCCAGGGCTTTGGCAGCACTGCTTTTAAAGAATGGATCCAGGATTTTTGCCATAACGATATTCCTGAAAGAAGTAAAGGGTGTATGATCACATCAATTGTGATAATACACCTTTATTTTCCAGGGAGGGTAGAGCCCGGGGATCTTCCTTTAAGAAAATTCCTTTAAGATTTTTTCCCCAAAACATTTTATCCAAACAAAGTTTTCCAACAAAAGCAGATAACTTGTCTTCTGTTACATTATTCATTCCAGTTCCTTGCACAGATTGTGTTGAATTCATTCTAGTGTATAAATACATCTACCTTTATATAGTCTGGATATAGTCTTTGCAAAGGGAGGCAAAGGGGTGCTGATGCAAAATACCAGAAATCTGTTGGCTTTTATAAAGGGTATTGGGGTAGAAGCTTATAGTTACCAGGCCATAAAGCGTAAGTTACTTCCCTCACCAAAGTCTGTTGCCATGTGCCGGAGCAAGATGGCTGCCAACGTCTGCCAGGGTTCAGGCTTCCTGGTTTCCTCTCTTCCCGGGGCTTGTTTCTCTCCAGGCTCAGCTGCTGCACTCCTCTGTGTGCTTGCTTCCCGGGTTCCAGCATTAAAACTCCCACTCTCTTCTCTGCCCTGGGATTTTCTCAGTGAGTCCCGACCCCAAGTCCTAATCATAATTTAATCAAGTAAAAGTGAAACCTCTGAATCCAATACAATCCAATATGCCCTGACCAGTTCACAAACATAATCCAATAGCTATTTTTGGAATTCATAAATAATGCCATACTGCTACAGCCCATATCTGATATATGGCTTGAAACTCTTTTCTCCCGTTCTGTAAGGTTGTCTTTTCCCTTTCTTGATTATTTCCTTTGATGCGCAAAACTTTAAATTTTTAATTAATTTTAATTTTATTGAGGGGATTTATAATTTATAATCCAACAACAAAAAGACAACCCCCCTTGGGAAGCGGCTGTGGCTCAATCAGTAGGGCTCCCGTTTACCATATGGGGGGCCCCGGGTTCGGTTCCCGGGGCCTCCTGGTGAGGGCAGGCCCGCCCGCACGGCGTGGTTGGCTGACCCGGCGAGCACAGGCAGCAAGGGGGGAATAAATGAATAAATAAAAATAAAATCTTAAAAAAAAAAAAAAAAAAAAAAAGACAACCCCATTTAAAAATGGGCAAAAGACTTAAAAAGACATTTCTTCAAAGAAGATGTACAAATGGCCCATGAACACATGAAAAGATGCTCAATATCATTATACATTAGGGAAATGCAAATCAAAACCACAATGAGGTACCACTTCACACCCACAAATACGGCTGTCATTAAAAAATGGAAAATAAGTGTTGGAGAGGCTGTGTGTTGTTGTTGGGAATGTAAAATGGTGCAGCCACCAGAAAGCAAAACGGTGGTTCCTCAAAAAGTTAAATATAGAATTGCCACATGATCTGGAAGTCCCACTTCTAGGTATGTACCCAAAGAGAGTGAAAACTGGGTTGCAAACAGATACTTGTACATCAGTGTTTATAGTACCATTATTCATAAAGCCAGAAGCTGGAAAAAACCTGTGTCCACCACCAAAGGAATGGCTAAACAAAATGCAGTCTAAGCACGCAATGGAGTGTTATTCAGCCATGAAAAGGAATGAAGTCCTGAGACATGCTGCAACATGGAAGAACCTTGAAAACATGCTCAGTGAAATAAGGCCCATAAGGATGAAAATTGTGTGGAATCACTTATGAGAGATGGTTAGAAATAGATTTGCAGAAGAAAGCAGATTAGAGGTTGCAGGGGAGAGGGCGATTGTGTGTAAAAGTGATTTAGAAAATACATCTACCATGTACATTTGGTGAACACTAGCTCAGATTGCAAGGAAATGGACCTACTTCTTTTAAAAACTGATTTTATTGTGGTATAATTGATATATAATAAACTGCATATATTTGAGGTGCACAGAGTGACAAATTTTGACACATGTACATCATCACAATCAAGATAATGAACATCATCCTTGGGTCTCTTTGTAACCCCTCCCTTCCCATCTCCCCACAACTTTCTCATACTCCCCACCCGTTGCCAAGCAACCCCTGAGATTGATCTGTTTTCTATTACTAAATATTATTTGCATTTTCTAGAGTTTCATATAAATGGGAAGACACAATGGTACTTTCTCTTTTTTTCGGGGGGGGGCGTCTGGCTTTTTTCACTCAGTCTAATATTTTGAAATTCATTCATGCACTTTTGTGTATTAATAGTTTATGCCTTTTTAAACGTGAGTCGTAATCCATTGTATGCATATACCAAAATTTATTTGCCCATTCACCTGTTGATGGACATTTGAGTTATTTTCAGTTTTTGGCTGTTATAAAGAAGCCACTATGAACATTTATGTACAAGTCTTTGGACATATTTTCATTTCTCCCGGGTAAATGCCAGGAATGAAACGGCTAGGTCATAAGGTAGGTTTAACTTTCTAAGGCACTGCCGAAGTGGTGACACCACCTCGCGTTCCCACCAGCCGTGTATGAGCTGCAGTCCCTCCTTGCCAACACTTGGCATGATCAGTCTTTAATATTATCCATTTTAATAGGAGGGGGATGGTATCTCGTATCTCATAGTGGTTTTACTTTGCATTTCCAGGAAGCAGAATGATATTCATGTTTTTGTGTGCTTATTTACGGCCATTATGTTCTTTGGTTAAATGTCAGTTCAGATCTTTTGCCACTCTCTCCTGCTTTTTAAACTTATTATTGGGCTTTGAGAGTTCTTTATTCTGAATACAAGTCTTTTATCAGATTTGTGATTGATAACTATTTTCTTCCCGGTCTGTGGCTTGTCTTTTTCTTTCTTTTTTTTTTTTTTAAAGATTTTATTTATTTATTCATTTATCTCCCCCTTGCTGCTTGTGCTCACTGGTTCAGCTAACCACGCCATGCGGGCGGGCTTGCCTTCACCAGGAGGCCCCAGGGAACCGAACCAGGGGCCTCCCATATGGTAAACGGGAGCCCTACTGATTGAGCCACAGCCGCTTCCCTGTCTTTTTCTTAATAGTATCTTTTGAAGAGTAGAAGTTTTTAATTTTGATAAGTACAATTTATCAGTTTTTTAATGGATTGTGTTTTTGGTGTCATATCTAAGAAATATTTGCCTAATGCAAAGTCACAAATATGTTTCTCTTTATTTTCTTATAGAAAACTTCTAGTTTTATGTTTTACATTTAGGTCTATGATTTATTTTGTTTTTCTTTTTTTGTTGTTTCTTTTTGTGTTCATTTTCTCTATGATCTACTTTGAGTTAAATTTCTACATGGTGCAAGGTATGGGTTGAAAATAATTTTTTTGAATATCCAGTGGTTCCAGTGCCATTTGTTGAAGATTATACTTTCTCCACTAAATTGCCTTTGCACATTTGTCAAAAATCAGCGGTTCATGTATTCTTAGACCTATTTCTGGACTCTCTGTTCCAATGATCTATTTGACTATCTTATATCAAAACCACAGTTTCTTGATTACTGTAGATTTATGATGTCTTAAAATTAGGTAGTGTTAGTCCTCCAAATTTGTTCTTTATCAAAGTTGTTTTGACTCTATTAGGCCCTTTATATTTCCATATGAATTTTAGAATCAGCTTGTTAATTTCTACAAGAAAATTTGCTGGAACTTTTATAGTGATTCTATGGCATATATAATTTGGGGGGAAATTGACATTTAAACAATATTAAGGCTTCCCATTAACGAACAAGGTTTATTTCTCCATTTATTTAGGTCTTAATTCTTTCAGAAATAGTTTGTCATTATCAATGTGTCTTTCACATCTGTTGTCAGATTTATCCCTAAGTATGTCATTTTTTTGTCTATCAGAGTTTTACATAGATGCTCATCTCATCTGTGAATTAAGACAGTTTTACTTCTTGCTTCCAATCTGCATGACTTTTGTGGGGGAAGTATTCAGTTTTTTCCCCATTAAGTATGTTAGCTGTAGGCTTTTCATAGATGCCCTCTTTTTTTTTTTTTTTTTTTTTTTTTAATTTATTTATTCATTTATCCCCCCCTTGCTGCTTGCGCTCGCCAGGTCAGCCAACCACGCCGTGCGGGCGGGCCCGCCCCCACCAGGAGGCCCCAGGGAACCGAACCCAGGGCCTCCCATATGGCAAACGGGAGCCCCACTGACCGAGCCACAGCCACTTCCCGATAGATGCCCTCTTAAGTTAAGGAAATTTCCTTCTATTCCTGGTCTGCTGAGAATTAAAAAAAAAAATCAAGAATGGATATTAAATTTTGTCAAATGCCTTTTCTGTATCTATTGAAATGATAAAATTTTCTAAATTTTTAATTTTGATAATATGGTGAATTACACTCGTTGTTGAATGTTAAACCAAACTTGCATTCCTGCTTTTTAAAAAGGAAAGATGTACAATTTGAAGGTGATAGAGTAAAGATGGCATGTCCTTGTTCTCCTCTCAGAAGTCACCCAAGCAAAAGTGAAAATGAGAAACATAAATGCAAATACCATATCTTAGGAAACTAGGAGAGAGCATAAACCCCAAATAAATTAGATGGACAGGCTGAAAAAAGCAGTGGAAATTGTTACACTTTGGAAATTTTGGGGCAGCATCTATTAAAGCCCAACATTCACACACTGTACAATCCAGCAATTCCACTCCAAGAGAAATGCGTGCAACTATCCAGCGAGACTTGAACAAGAGTATTCATAGTTTTATTCATGATAGCCGAAACCTGGAGACAACACAAAAGCCCATCAACAGAAGAACGAAGAAATGAGAAATGGAGGGGAATTCTTTATTGGATAAAGGCTAACTGACAAAAAAATCTACAGTAAACCTAATTCTTTCTGGTGGAATCCTAGACAGTTCCTTTTAAATCTCAAGTCAAATGTGCGTGTGAATAGCAATTCCATGTGCCATCGACTGGGAATCCCAGCTTGCCCAGTACGCTGAGGAATACACCAGAAAAGGCCCTGTCCTGATAACGACTGGTTTCCTTTGGTTTACAGGACCTCCTATCATACGTATTGCAAGTATTTTGTCATAAGTATACAGTACCATATGTCAATCTTAAAAATTGCTTTTTGGTTAGAAATTCTGAAGACACAGGCCAGAAAATATGGTAGAAGCTACAGATATTAAATCAAGACCTTTAATTTTTAAGAGAGAAAATATTTAAAATTAAGGAATCGGTATAAAGAAAGGAAAGCGAGGGTTAGTTCTGGAATATAGATGGAGACATTTTGCTCAGCAGGAAAAAGCACAAAAACAAAATCTTGCTCCAAGTCGATTGGCTCCAGGCTCTGCCGAGCCTCATAGAGACTCTTCATCCCAAAGGCACTGGGGCAGTGTCGGGGCTGGGCCAGGACCTTCCTTCTCCGGGATTCTCAGGGGCCCTGACGCGGACAGACTGGGGGCACAAGGACCCAAGCCGGAGATTCGTGCGAAGGGGCGAGGAGCCAGCGAAGCTGTGGGTGGGATCCCCGCTTGGCCACGGCCCTCCGGCCCCCAACAGCTCGGCTGCCCCGGCCTCACGCTCACTGCCTGAGGGCATCCTTGGTGCCCAGGGTCCCCTGGCCCAGTCCCCTCTGTCCTCGCCCCTTCCCTGTGGCCACCAACTACACGGTCCCTTGAGCCCCTCCCCAGCCCCTGTACACTGCAGACCACGGGAAACCCCTTCCCAACAACCTCTCTCCTTCTCCCAGGGTGGCCACTGACCACTCTGTCTCAAGGGGTGTCCCCAGCCTCACCATGCCCCCCCGATGCCTCTGGGGCCCCCTGCCACCAGCTGCTCCTCCTCGCTGCCCCTCGTCCCTCTGGGCAGGTGTGGTGTGGGGTCCGACCGCACTCCAGCTGACAGGGCCCCCAGGCAGTGTGTGCCCTGTAGGGCTCTGTGCCCACCAACCCGGCTCTGCCGCTGCCCCTGCCCAGGTGCAGGGGGTGCCCCCAGCCCACCCCCATCAGCAGGGCAGGTGGAGACCTGGCCCAAACCCAAAAGGCTTAGACCCTCCTTGGTACCAGCATGTTCCATCTCCTCCCCAGGCCTGCAATTTAACTCTAAATGGGTGACTTTGACTACATATAAAGGAATTTCAGGAATTATGTTCATGACAGATCATTTTTCACCTCTGCAAGGTCCCTTGCTTTATGCCCTTTTATCTTTATGCCCCACTCCCATTTGCCTGCCCTTGAATTGGACATTCCATCCTGTTTATCTTTTGTTTTTATGTGATTCTTGAAAAAAAAAAGTGTCTTGTTTGGCTGGCATGAATTTTATGTTTGTGTAAAAGGAAACGTACTCTTTCTCATTTGGTTTATTTCCACTCAACACTGGGTTTTTATTTATTTATTTATTTATTTATTTTTTTTTTAAATTTATTCATTCATTTATCCCCCCCTTCCTGCTTGTGCTCACTGGGTCAGCTAACCATGCCGTGCGGGCAGGCTTGCCTTCACCAGGAGGCCCCGGGAACCGAACCCAGGGCCTCCCATATGGTAAACGGGAGCCCTACTGATTGAGCCACAGCCACTTCCCAACACTGGGGTTTTAAGATCTCGTCCCTCCTAGCTGCCTCCTCTGCTCCATGGTGCTCACCCCAGGTCACCATTCCCGCCTTCCTGCCACCACCACTGGCCACGCAGTCACCACCCTCAGACCTCGGTCAGCTCGCCTCACCAGGGCCCTTGTTATAGCGCAGGTGATTCACAAGCCTGAGCTGGGACCTGAGGCCCTGCGTTTCTGGGGTGCTGCAAGCTCTTCAGGGCCCCTGTGGGTCACAGGCACATGTGCTCCACCTGGTGAGTGCTGCCCATCTGCTCTCCATCTGCCTGAACCACCTTACTGCATACCAGCAGGGCAGGGAGCAGGGATGCAAGCAGTTCCTTGCATCCAAGGGCATCTGGTTTGGGTCAACAATGACCCTGGGGCTCTGGCGTGATGCCACTGGCCAGCAGCGTGTGGCTGAGCCATTGGGGGCCAGGCCAGGCCTGGGCCTCAGCCCATCAGGCGCCTTGGCTGGCTCGACTCCTGACTGCCAGGTCTGAAGAGCAGGAGTTGAGAGGCCATGCGGTCTTTGGTGGGTTTTTACCTCCAGCCACCCTCGTTTTCCCTTTAGTAGCCAGTCAGGTTGCCTGGAGCTCAGGTGGCCTTGCCATGGGCACGCAGCTCTCCCAGCCTGAGTTCTCATCTCTGAGATGGGACGGGACAGCAAAGCTGTAATTCTGGTGCTCAGAGCCACTCCAGGTACTTCACCCATGTGCCAGGAGCACACGGACCTCAGGCAGTTGTTTTTCACCCGTGAGAACACTGAAGATCAGGGAGGTCTGGCACTTCTACCAAGGCCATGGAGTCAAACCCAGCCTCAGCTAATATGCTAAAGCCAGGCCAGCCTCGAAGCTCGACCACCTTCATGTCCTGTCCTGCCCTTGCCACCAGGCCATAGTTCAGAGAGAACCACAAGGAAACAGGGAGGCACCCTTGGGTTTCAGGCACCAGTGCTGAAGGCTTATAAAACTTGATAGCAAATGGGTTTTGGAAAGATGGACCAGGCATTCAGCCGGGGTCTGGGGGCCTGGATAGGTGGCAGGAGAGGGCACTTAGGTCTACGGCTTCCAAAGCAGGGTTTTAGGGCAGGTGTCTGGGAGAGGTGGGGTGGCAGTCCAGAACAGGTGGGGACAGGCAGATAAGGCTGTCTGTGATTTTGTTTGGAGGAGTCAGCACGTGTGGATGGGTGCATCCAGGGCCTCAAGGGATGCCATGTCCCCGGGGCCTCCTAGAGGTAGGAGCCATTTGCTGGGTCGGTGCTGGAAACCCATGGCTGCACTTTCCCTGTTTGCACGACTGTGGAAGCACTTCCTGGCACCAAGCCCCAGCCCCAAGCATTTCACAATCTGAAGACTTTAACATCTGCACATTTTGAGATCTTTTACATCTTGTCCCACCCATCCATCCATTTTAAGAGCCAAACTTCTATCCGTGACAGAGCATTTTTATGAAGGCCTAGGAAAGCTGCCTGCCCTTTCAAAAACCTTTTTGAGCCTACAGAGTGTGCTTCATGTTCAAAACCATATCTTAGTTCTCTGGTCTTTACAAAGCACTTCACAAATAGGTGCTACTATGATGGGGCAGGGGCTTAAAACACTGAGGCTCTAAGGAATTACTCGGCCAGGGGCACCCATTGTGGGTCGAGTGAAGTGGGGCCTCTAGCTCGTTTTTCCACATGACCTTGGGAGTCTTAAAAGCGAGTAACTGCTCCTGGGAACCTCACTGCCTGGCCAGTCCATGTCTCAGACTTGGTGTGGCCTGAGGAGCCCGGTGAGCAGAGGATGCCTGGGAAAAGGGCTCTGGGAGGAGGTCACAGGGGGCTCCTGGAGGTGGGAAGAGGAGTTGGGAGGATGGAGAGCCAGGGATACCTAGGAAGACATTCATGTGAAGTCTGAGGCTGGGACGCTGAGCAGCTGCAGGAAGGAAATGCCAGTACCAAGGGGCCCAGGGGGGTCCCCACTTCCCTGGGGGAGCCATTGGTGGCTTGGCCAAGCTCCGCCCCTGGCTAAGCCCTCTACCCTGCCCCCCCCTTTAAGACCCTGGACCCCCATGCCCGGGGCCCCGCACCCAGGGCCTGCAGGATCAGCTTGAGGGAGGCGTCCGGAGGCCTGCGGGCTGCCCTATGGGCTGCTGTGGCCGGGAGCCCTGGTCCCTCGCCCTCCCTCCCTGGGCCCGGGCTCAGCAGACACAGGCAGTGGGTGGGCTCGCCTTCTATTGTTCCAAGGCCTGGGCACGGCCAGGGTGAGACATGGAGGAGAGGAGGCCCACGAGGCTCAGCAGCGTGGAGAAGAGCAGCAGGAAGGATGCGCTGAAGAGCAGGGCAGGCAGCGCACTGAGCGCCAGCAGCAGCACGGCGGGCAGCAGGTGGCGCCAGGCGGCGGCCACGACGGGCCACAGCGAGCCCAGCAGGTGGGAGCCGGTGGTGAAGAGGGCGTGGCACAGCATCAGCGCCAGCAGCAGGTAGAGGACGCCCTCGAGGCCCCACAGCACGCGCCGCAGCGGCCTCTGCCAGCCCGAGGAGGCCCACCAGCGTGCCCAGCTGCGGGGCACATGGCATGCCCACCAGCGCGCCCAGCCCTGCCGCGTGGTCCAGGCCAGCCAGGGAGCCTCGGGCTGCAGCCCCTCACCGGCCCCGGTGGCGTCTGTCTCCACTCGCGGCTGCTGCGTCATGGCAGGTGCACCTGGGGAGAGGGCCAGGCCAGCTGCAGGGGCAGCCCTGGAGGGGCCTGGGGCCCCAGGGAAGTTGGGGCGGGACGGCACGGGGGGCGGGGGGTTGGGGCCTGGGACCTACCTCTGGCAGAGCCACCTAAGTCATGCTGCCTCCTCCAGCACCCGGGACGGCCTGGCAGCCGGACCGAGCCCCCACTCTCGCCCCCTCCTCCTCCCCAGAGGAGCCCCATTGTGACCCGGGCCGGGGTGGGGTCCAGCCATTAGAGGAGCAGCTCAGGGTGAGAAATCCACCTAAGCCCCCCACTCCCTCAGCTGGCAGCTCTGCAGACGCACTATCAAGCTGTCTGTCGGGCCTGCCCTGGTGGCGGGCCCCTTCCCGCTGGCCGGAACGCAGCGCCCCCTGCTCTCATGCGAGTCTTTCTGGGAGCCCCCACCTGCAGCTCTGGGCTGGCACCCACACCCTGCCCTGGGCGCTGGCCTCTCACCCCCCTCGCTGCTCCCAGGGCCCTGCTGGGCCCCCAGACTCACATCCCAGTTCCGAGGCCAAGGATCCCCAGAGTGCAGGCCCTTCCCGCCCTCCCAGCCCTGGATGGAGGAGAGCAAGTCCAGGAATGGTCAGTGTATTCCGGAGGCCTCAGGCCCAGGGGTGGAGACAGAATGCCAGGCCCAGCAGGGCCAGGGGCGGGCCGTGGGCCCCCAGGAGCAGCCCCAGGGCCACGAGTAGCAGGAGCAGGGCGTCCTGGAGGCTGGGCAGGCCTGCGGCTTCCCTGGCCAGCAGGAGTGGTGTCCCTGGCTGTCCTGGACCCTCGCCGGCCCCCTGACTCTGGCCGCCTTCGAGAAGCCTGCACTGCGGCAGGGCAGGAGCTGCGGGCCTGCAGAGAAAGAGAGGCCACCAGGTGCAGGCAGGCTTCCTCGCCCGCCCATGAGCCTGCCCACCTGCTGGCCCACCTGCCGGCTGTCTGCGCACCCACCTGTGGAGCAGGTCGAAGGCCAGGAAGCTGACGAGCAGCAGCAGGGTTGGGCCGGCCGCGGAAAGGACCGCCCCTGCCGATAGTCCCAGCGCTGCCAGGCCCAGGGCACTGTCCAGCAGCTGGGCCAGGCAGGGAGCCCAGGGTGTCCCGCATGGATCCATGGGACTACCCATCCCCTCCCCAGCCCCCAGCCCCCTGTGGGGGCCTGGGGTGGGGTCTGCAAGGACATCGGACCTGGGAAAGCATAGCCAGGTCATGGAGGGAGGTGAAAGTGACGGGAAGGGCTAACGGTGGGTGGGAGTCCCAGCAGACACTCAAGGGTGAGCTCAGGGTGGGGAATCACTCTCCCATCCCCACATACCTGCGCATCAAACCCTCCTCCCCTCTTCCCCCTCAGTCAGTCATTCTGGGCTGGCGGCTCAGGCATTGTGACCTGCTGCAGGTGGAGCCCTGGGGGAGGAGGCTTGGTTCTGGTCCAAAAAGCACCAGGTGGCCCAGGTGGGGCTGGGCCAGGAGAACACTGGCACTTCCCGAGAGCTAAGGTCACCCTGCCTGGGCTAACTGCATGAAGGCCTTATCTGGCAGCCGGGCTGGAGGAGGTTGCTTTCGTCCTCCGAGGCATCCCAGAGCTGTGCGTCCAGGGCCACTCGTTCACCCTCCCCTGAGAATGGGGTGACTCTGCTGATCCCCATGGGAATATTTTAGGGCTGCAGACCCGGAAGGCAGAGAGAGCCTCTGCAGGAAGCAGGGAGACCTGCTGGGTGGTTGGGGGCTGTCAGGAGTTCCAGAAATGGGTAGAGGGTGTGAGGACAGGAGGGCCACGGCCTAGGAACTAAAAGCCTGGAGGCTGAGGTTATCCTCCCAGAATGAAATGAAGGAAGATCAGTCTGTAACGGAAAGACAGTCACCCGGAAAAGAAAGCCATCCTCACCGATAACTGCCATGGGGGTGGCTCCGGAGGCTAGTGGAAAGGGGTCTTGATTAAGAGGCTGTAGTCCTTGTTCCCATACCGTGCTTTGAAGGAAAGCCGATGGGGTGGGGGCAGGCAGTGGCCATCCAGCCTCCAGGAGCAGAGCGGAGAACAAGAAGCTGCCCTTGGGACCCTGCCCAGAGGAACGGGTGGTCTGTGCTGCTGCTGACCCCAGACTGGCTCGCCACTGCCTTCCCAGGAAAGTGCTCCAGGCCCTCCTTGTTTCTTCCTCCCAGGGGGCTGGTTTCTCTAACTCCCCCAGGACTCCTAAGACTAATGTCTTCCTGCATTCTGCTCACTTGGGCGCCCCAAGGGCCATGGCCCCTGTTGGCCAGCATTTTAAATCCCCCGGCATGTGGCCTTTGTCCCGAGCCTTGGATGCCCCACCTCTCTAACCTCTGACCTCCAGGAAGGCAGCCTCACGTCGGGAAGCCGTTGTGGTAGAAGGTGGAAGGCTCGGGACCTGCTGTGCAGGGTACCGTGCTCATCTCTGGCCATGACCTGGGGAGCTCTCCCTTTTTGGAACATTTCCGGCCTCCTCAGCCCCTTCTTCTCCCTCCTGTCGCAGCCCCAAGCCCACTTGATTTTGGAGAGGCTTACGTGCTTCTCAGCGTTACTGGGTGTGAGACCGTTCTTTCCCAGGAAAGGCTCACCAGGTGGCCACGGTACTCTTGGCCTCCGTGGCTCCCACAGACAATCACAAAAGAGTCTGGCCTTTAGGCCCCTCTTTTTAAAGTTGTCTTAGTTAGCTATTGCTACTAAGCTACAAACCCACGCCAAAACTCAGGACTTAAGCAATTTATGCCTGCTCATTTCCTGCAGGCTGGCTAGTGATGGTCGATCCAGCCTGAGCTCTGCTGAGCCTGGCTCCTAGCCACAGGTGGGCCCAGGTCTGTCCATGTCTTTCCCACGTGTTTCTCATCTATCATGGGCCAGTGGACTACACTGGGGCATGTGCTATGGCAAAAAGCAGAAAAACAAGAGGCAACCCTAATTTCTGAATCTCGAGCCTCAGCTTGTATCATGTCCACTAACACCCCATTGATGAAGCTCGACTGCAGTGGGGCTGGGGTGCTCCTGTGGAGGTACTAGGGAAGGATTTGCAAAACAATCCAGTCCGCACAGGAGGGGACTTTAGGAGTGAATGAGCTAATGGATTAAACAATGGGCTTCCTTGCTCCTTGTTGAAATATAAGATGATAGTAAAGGAGTTTAAGGGGCATAAGCCCACGTGGACAAAGTAGAGGAGAGAACCGTAGAGAAGATGTCAACGTCTGGGAAGCTGGAAAGCAGATGGATGTGCAGCAACTGAGCAGATGGAGAAAGGTGAAGCCTCACCCATGATGGTGGGTTGGGGAGCCACCACCAAGCAAGGTAAGCCCTCAGGTCTCCAGGCTGAGAACCTGGAGACTGGCTCTTTAAAACTTCCCCGCTCCAGACCCCCTCCCTCCTCCCTACCCCATTAGGCAGAGGAAAGGCCCTGGCTGAGCAGAGGTTGTGGGGGACAGGGTGGAGTGCCGTGCACAGTGGGGTGAAGCTCGCCTCCAGCCCTGCTCTTGTTGGCTTCTGGTGCTGAGAGCCCAGCTTGCTCTCCCCTCCACCCAGGCTGGGTCCTGGAGGCTCCTTCCTTTCTGGTAAAGCTGATCAGGAGAGAAGACCCTCGGCTACAGGAAGGGTGAAGTGCCTGCCAGGCCAATCCACCTAGGCAAGGGCCACCTCCCTCCTTCCAATTAGCTTTTAGTGCTTCTCTCCATACATGAGTGAAGAGCCAAGGATCACCCGGCATGTGGCAAGAGAGGATCAGGGGATGCGTGAAACAAAGTAATGGGAAACCCAGAAAGAGCTCTGATAAATTAAAAAATGAAGGAGAAAAAAAATTCAGCAGGATTGGAAATGTTGAGAAAATCTTCCATAAAATAAAATGATAACAAGAGACCCATTAAAAGAGAAAATTTAGGGGCCCAATATTTGAATCATATTAGTCCTAGAAAATTAGAGGAAAGAAGGGGGACTTTTTTTTATTTTTAATCAAAAAAATTTTCATAACTGAAGGAAATGAGTCTCCAGATGGTAAGGTCACAGCAGTTCTTGGCACAATAAATGAAAAACAGCTGAAAACAAGGCCATGGTGAAATTCAGATTACCAGATGTAAAAAGACACTCCTACGAGCTTTCTAAGAGGAAACGATCATACACGTAGCACCAGAAGTCAGAATGGCATCAGACTTTTACACAACAATGTTGGTAGCTAGAAGACAATGACACAATGCCCTGAAAGTTCTGAAGGCAAATGACTTCCAACCTAGAAATGTGTATCTGTCTAAACAATGAGCAAACATAAGAGTAGAATGAAGACATTCTCAGGCAACCAAGGTTTCAAACAATCGGCCTTGCATGCACTCTTTTAGGAAGCTCCTGGAAAATAGACTTTACCAGAACAAGAGATTAAAGGAACAATATGGGATTCAGGAAATGGGGTTGAACACAGAAGAGGGATATGGGACAGACCTGGGGTGTGAGCTGTACCCCCTGGTAAAGAGCACCCAGCCCAGCCTGGAATTTTCTAAAGCAAATGTTCAGTTCTTTGGAAGCTTTGGGGTTGGGTTAGTGATTGGTGCCTAGAAAACCAGTGCCAAAACAATGTAATTAACTCCAGGGAGCAAAAAAGCTGAACAGTATTTCCATGGTCATAACGTAAGTACTGAATGTTACTCCAAATGACGATTTAGTTAGCTCTGTGGGAGGATATGCACAGAGAAAGTATGTTCCATAGCAGGAGTTCCACAGATAAGATAGAAAAATAAAAAAAATCAAGTAATGGCAATAGAGGCACAGTGTAAATACAAGGAGAAATAAAAGAAAAGTGGTTGACTTGGGAATGGAGAGGCATAAGGAGAATTTTCTATTACAAGGCTAAATGTGATTTACCTTTAAACCTATATTCTGTATTATTTTGGTAAAAATGATTGTCTTTTTCAAAGCAAGTCAGTATAGGTTTATACTGTGGAGATCAGGAACATGCCTTTCCAAGATGAATGAAATGTTATGTGGATGTACTCTTGGGGCTTGAGACAAAATTTCCAGTGATAGCATCAAACAGATGCAGCAAGTTCTGAGTGTCGCGCCTTTTAGATGGCGTGCTCTAAGCCAGGGCTTCTCAGCTGCGCATCTCCAGGGGTGGGTCCTCGGGGGAGCTTGTTAAAGTGCAGATTCTGATGCAGGAGGTCTGGGAGCGAAATCTGAAATCTGTGTTTCTCACGAACTCCCAGGCATGCTGATGCCTCTATCCTTGACCACACTTTGGGCAGCAAGATTCTCAAAGACACTGTGTGGGAAAGAGAGACGTGGGGGAGATGCCGCCCTGTGCTCCCTGTGAGGCCAGGAGCCAGGAGGTGAGGAGGCACAGGCAGGCAGAAGGGTCCACTGCTCACTGGCTTGTGTAGCCAGACAGAGGCTTCTTTCTTTTCTTTGACATTGGTTGTTCAATTCCATCAGTGCATGTGGAGCAAGATGATAGAGTTAAGCTGTTTCCCCCAATTTCAATTCATCTGGTGCCCACTAGAACCACATTAACCCACTTCATCAGTCACCCTGTGAGAAAGATGTTAGGTTTCCCATTTTATAGATGGGGAAACTGAGGCTCACAGAGGTTAAATTGTTGTGCAAGGACACCCAGACAAAACAAATGGCATTAAGTCTGTGTGGAGTTGAAGTCACCTGTCCTCTCCAGCCCTCAGCCACCTGCCTATGCCGGGCAGCTGGCAGAGTCCCAAGACCATCCCTTAAATTGTGAATCCTTTGGGGCAGTCACCCCACCCAAGAGCACTTGATCCAGCTCAGTCCGGCTTTCATCACATGCTCGCCCTGGGGAGGCCACCAAGAGTCCTCGGCCAGCTTCTGGCTGCACAGGAACCCGGGTGCAAACCTGTGGCTACATCCCTGGGTCAGCCACCTGCAGGGCCTGTTTCCAGGTCCCACACCTGTGCAGCCCCAGGTACCCCGTGGCAAGGGGCAGAGGCAGCAGCGGGGCTGGGCAGTGCAGAGGGGTGAGAGGGCATAAGGGGGTAACAAAGGGGCGCGAGAAGGCTGGGGGCACAGGGGACGTAGAGGGGCACGAAGATTAGCTGAGGGTTGCAGTAGGGAAGAGAGGCAAGGGGTGCAGAGGGGACGAGGGGGTGCAGGGGACACGGGTGTGGGCACGCCGTGGATCCAAACCCCTCAGGGATTGGGGGGGACAGCATGTCCCTTTGCTGACGGGTGCCCCAGCAAGTGGCCTGTGATCTCTCCTGGAAAAGCCAGCGCTGTTGGGGGAGGGCCAGCTTCCCTCTGCCCCTGCTTGGTCCGCTCTGACCTTGACTCAGTTATGCACATACTTATTGAGGGCTAGGTAGGGACTAAGCCCTGTGCCAGGGCCCGAGGCACAGCTGTGCTGCTGGGCACCAATGGTGCCTTTGGAGGGGTGACCCCCAGTGATACACAACAGGAACAAGGTAATCTCAGCAGCGGTGGAAGAGTGAGAGGACAGGTGAGCTCCTTTACTCAGGGAAGGCTTGAGAATGCCACCTTGGAGGACAGCAGGTGCCCTGGAGTGCCGTGGCTGCAGGTGAGCTTCAGGGGAAGGTGGGGGCTGTGGACCAGGAGGAACTTGGCCAGATTTGGCTGCCTGTGGAGAGGACCAGAGGGGAAGCAGGAGCCTGGGAGGCTGGGATGTCCTGCACCCCTTAGGGCCCCTGTCGCCTGTCCACCTTTGCCTCCCTCTGCAGTAATTTCACCTGCGGGAAAGAGGGAAGTTTGCACTTTGGCAGGAGGAGGAGCTCCCAGAACTGTCTCAGATCCTCTAGCTCCACCCAGCCCCCGGCTGCCCTCTGCCCTTCACCAGGACTGGATTTTCGAGGTCTCTCGCTTCCAGCCCCCCACCCCTTCCTCGAAATTGTCCAGGCCCCTTGCAGTGCCTCTAGGGGGGCGCCACGCCCGTTCCTCCCACGTGTGGGGTGGACTGGGTGCCTGGAGGGGCTCCGGGACTTGCTCCTGTGGGGTCGCCGCGGCCGGGGGTCCGCCTCAGTTCCACAGCGTGGAGCGGAATTTCTTTCGCGGGATCGTAGAGGCGCGGCCGCCGGAATGGTGCTGACACTGGTTTAGGGCGATTCAAATTGTCTAGACGGAGAGCCTGCTCGGAATATTTGCCGGCAGCCCAAGGACTCCAGGAACTGCCGGCCCCCTCTCCCGTGGGGAGGGCAGCACCCCTCCTCCCGGTTCGTCGAGAGCGCCCAGCGCTGGCCGGGGCGCGCTGCTTTCCTTCGGGGAGGTGACCTGGCGTGGGAGACCCACAGCTGGGCCCGGCGGCGGGGGAAGAGCCCCGCGCTCTGGAAGCCTGAAGCAGGGGCACAGAGACCCAGGGCTGCGGGGTCCCTGGGGGGCGCAGGGCGGGGCGGGGGCGCGCCCAGCTCAGGCCCTCCGCCCCCAACCCCGCGCGCCGGCTCCGCGCTTCTCAGTTACGTAACCCGGAACGTGGCAGCGGGTGAGCAAAGGAGCCGCGGAGGGCTGGAAGCAAGGAGGAGCCAGGAGGGCGGCCGGCGGGGCAGGGGCGCCTACCCTGCGTGGGACCGCCGGTGGCCCTCGGAAGGACTCCTGGGGGGCCAGCTCTCCCCCTGCTACCCGCCCCTGCCTCGCCTTCCCCTCGCTCTCTTTCCCTCCTGTCCCTCCCGCTTGGGCCGAGGGCCACTGGAGGGATTTCCCTCGGGTTGTAGTTTCCTTCCCAAAGGTCCCAGCTTTGCTGCCTTGGCCAGGTCGGTCAGCTACCCAGCACCCCGAGCCTCAGTTTACCAGTTTGTGAAATGAGGTTTAATGGAGAGAACACGCGTAAAGCGCCTGACATCGTACATGGCACCAAGTGTGCCCACGGCGGGACCTTACAGAATTAAGGAAAACCGAGTTTCAGGGGCCTTTGCTGGAAGGGGCAGCGCGCAGCCCGTGAGCCCGCGGGGGTCGCGCCCTCGCCCGCCGGGGCCCTCCCCTCCGCTCCCAGGTCTGCCAGCGAGCGGGCTGTGGGCGGGCCCGACGCTGCCGAGGGGCGTGCGGTGGGGCCGGGACAGGCGGCAGGAAGGGGCGGGGGGCTGCCGAGCGGCGCGCAGGAAGGGACTGGTCCGCCGACCGCCGTGGGCCTCGCGCGCAGCCCACCTCTAGTCCCCGACATGTGGGGTCTCCTGTTCGCCGTGACCGCCTTCGTGTCTGCCGTCGGCCTGGGACTGGGGGCGGCTGGCCCCTCGGTGCTGGGCCTTGCGCCGCCCGCGTCCACCGAGACTCTGGCCCCGACCCCGGCCCAACGCAGCACCCCGGCCCGGCCGCCCGCGGAGACGAAGAACGGTGAGCTCCCAGGCTCGGCCCGGTTCTCCGCGAGGCCCCCTACCCGCCACTGCAACCCCCCTGCGCTGCTGACTCAGCGGCCCCTGCGCGCCCCCCCACCCCACCCCACCCCACCCCACCCCAAGCAAGCAGCAAGTCAGCAGTCCGGGCCCTGGCGGGTGTCCAAAGCCTTCCCTTTTTACAGATGAGGAAACCGATGGGGAGGAAGAAGTGCAGACAAAGGCGCGGAGACCGCAGGCGCGGAGCGAGACTGGGGAGCGCCGAGGACCGGGGCTAGCGGGGAGCGCGGGAGGAGGGGGGCCCCGCAGGCAGGAGGCTCTGTGCCGCGGGGACATTGGGAGCACCAGCCGGGAAGGGGCGAGGCAGCGGCCTGGCTGCCCCAGCGCTGTTCAGAGGTGGGGTGAGGGCTTGTCAGAGGAGGGGGCGGAACTCGGCCTAGGGGCTGGTCTCTCTGAATTAGAAACAGCCCTAGAGAGCAGCATGTGGGTACAGCAGGTACAGAAATGAGCAGGTTCTGGGTACAGCTGTGGGGTTGGGTGGCAAGTTGGTGGCTCCTGTCCTGGGCCCTAGAAAGACCGAGGATCCAGGCGGACACAGATTTGAAGCCAGGACATTCTTCCCTGGCAGATGCCACAGTGGTGGTGGCTGGAGCTGGGAAGGCTCCCAGAGGGTGGGCGCCCTCGGGAGGGGCAGCTGTGCAAAGGGCCCGAGGGAGAGAACCTGCTGCTGTTTGGAGCATGTGAGCAGGTCCCAGTGACTAGATGTGGCTCTTCATTGGGAGGTCAGAGGTGAGGCCCTCCAAGCCTCGGCCATGTCAGGAAGGAGAAGGCGGAAGGAGCCAAGGAAGTGACTGAAGAGGCAGGCGGGGTCTGACATGTCAGGACCCTGGGAACCCGCAGTGGGGCCTGCTGTGGGCTCGTGGGCTTCTTGGGCTAGCAGAACGCTCGAGCTGGGGTCTCCTGCCATTTCCCTCCCTCCCCACGTAGTGCCCCCCCCAGGGGCCCCAGAACAGAATGTCCGGGTTCGTGTTATCAAGAAGAAAAAGGTCATCACGAGGACACGGAAGAAGCTAAGTCGCCCCAGCTTCTTAGTGACCACCAGCCCTGCGGGGGCCCTCCCTGACAAGCAAGAGCCAGGTACTGCCTCTAGGGCCCCCACACATAGGCCCCACTCCCTCACCCCCCTCCCGCGGCCCGTCTCACTGTCCCTGTTCCAGGCTGCCCCCCTCTGGGCCTGGAGTCCCTGCGAGTTTCTGACAGCCAGCTGGAGGCGTCCAGCAGCCAGTCCTACGGCCTCGGACCACACCGAGGGCGGCTCAACATCCAGGTCAGCAAGCCTCTCTCAGAGCCCACACCTCGGGGGCGGGCATGGCACCCTGGGCCTCCTGCCTCACATGGCCCTCTGCCTCACGTGGCCCTCCCGCCCCACGTGGCCTGCCCTCCTCACGTGCCCACCCCCCCCTCCTGCCCACAGTCAGGCCTGGAGGACGGTGACCTGCACGATGGGGCCTGGTGCGCCGAGCAGGGGGATGCTGAGCCCTGGCTGCAGGTGGATGCTGGCCGCCTTGCCTGCTTCTCGGGCATCATCACCCAGGGCAGGAACTCCGTCTGGAGGTGAGGCCCGGAGAGCTGGGGGTGGGGGCCTGGGGGTCCCGGTGAACCTGCCCCTCTCTCCTGCCAGGTACGATTGGGTCACCTCCTACAAGGTCCAGTTCAGCAACGACAGCCGGAGCTGGTGGGCGAGCAGGAACTGTAGCAGTGGGGAGGATGCGGTGAGCGCACGGTGGCCGGAGCCCTTGGTCTGGAGCTGGGTGCTTGGCTGCTGTGCATGCCTGAGGACAGGGCACAGAGGTCTGCTTGGGCTACCCGGGAGGCAGTGTCCGGCCATGGCTTCCTGCTGGAAGGCCCCGCCTGGACCTGGGCCTCTGGGCCATGGCTCCTTGTGCCTCCCACTTCCCCCACCCCACACCAGACGATAGTGTGGAGTCCTGGCCGACTTTAGGCCTGGCTACTCCCGAGTCCCACGGCCATGTGGGTCTGAGCAGCTGGGACTGGCCCCAAGCCTGCTGCCCAGGGCTGCCCATCCACAGAGCTGTGGGCTTTCTGGTCGGAAAGCTGACCCCCCAGGTAGGCTCGATGGCGGGCTTGGAGACCTGACCTCCTCCCTGGCTGCCCCCAGGTGTTTCCTGCCAACTCGGACCCAGAAACTCCAGTGCTGAATCTCCTGCCGGCGCCCCAGGTGGCCCGTTTTGTCCGCCTGTTGCCCCGGACCTGGCTCCAGGGAGGGGCCCCTTGCCTCCGGGCCGAGGTCCTGGCCTGCCCCGTCCCAGGTGTGCAGTTAGGCGGGGGCTGGCATCGGGCCTGCGGGCGGGCGGTGCGCTCCACCATGCCCTCGTCCCCCAGATCCCAATGGCCTGTTTCCCGAGGCTCCTCGGCTGGCAACTTCTGATCCTCTGGACTTTCGGCACCACAATTATAAAGCCATGAGGAAGGTCAGCCATCGCCCCTGCCTCCTGCTAGGACACCTCTCGTGCTCCCCGTCAGCCCACCCTGCCCCTGTTGACCCCAAAGCTCTGCCCCCTTCCTCGTCATGCCCCCTGCCCCATTCTCACCCCTACTCCTCCCGTGCTGTGCCACGACGTCCCCATCGCCGGGGGTGGCCGCCGACTTCCCAAGTCCCGCCTTGGCCACCCGTGTCTGAGCCTGGGACCAACCCTCCCTGCCCGTGTCCCACCGCGGTGGCCCAGCTGATGAAGCAGGTGAACGAGCAGTGCCCCAACGTCACCCGCGTCTACAGCATCGGGAAGAGCCAGCGGGGCCTGAAGCTGTACGCGATGGAGCTGACAGACCGGCCTGGGCAGCACGAGCTGGGTACCGGCAGGCGGGCGGGGGCGGGGGCTGGGCCGGGCCTTCAAGCCAGCTGCTAGCCCCCGTGTGCTCCCAGGAGAGCCCGAGGTGCGCTACGTGGCAGGCATGCACGGGAACGAGGCGCTGGGGCGGGAGCTGCTGCTGCTGCTCATGCAGTACTTGTGCCGGGAGTTCCTGCAAGGGGACCCGCGGGTGACCCGGCTGCTCTCGGAAACGCGCATCCACCTGCTGCCCTCCATGAACCCCGACGGCTACGAGACCGCCTACCACCGGGTAGGCCCAGGGCACAGCCCGCCCGCCCACCTGCCCACCCCTGGCCCGGCTCGAGCCACGCTCTCCCGCAGGGCTCGGAGCTGGTGGGCTGGGCCGAGGGCCGCTGGACCCACCAGGGCATCGACCTCAACCACAACTTTGCCGACCTCAACACGCCACTGTGGGCGGCGGAGGAGGACGGGCTGGTGCCACACGCCTTCCCTAACCACCATCTGCCGCTGCCCGCCTACTACGTCCTGCCCAATGCCACCGTGAGTGCTGGGCCCTGCCGGGCGGCTACCCCGGGCCCCTCTGTCTCCTGCCCTGCCGACCTGTCTCTGTGCAGGTGGCTCCTGAAACGCGGGCCGTGATCCGGTGGATGGAGCGGATCCCCTTCGTGCTGGGCGCCAACCTGCACGGTGGCGAGCTCGTGGTGTCCTACCCATTTGACATGACTCGGACACCATGGGCTGCCCGCGAGCTCACGCCCACACCTGATGACCCCGTGTTCCGCTGGCTCAGCACCGTCTACGCTGGCACGAATCGCGCCATGCAGGACGTGGATCGCCGGCCCTGCCACAGCCAGGACTTCTCCCTGCACGGCAACGTCATCAACGGGGCTGACTGGCACACAGTCCCTGGGAGTACGCGCCCGGGAGGCAGCTCCCCCAGCGAGCCGTGGGTGGGTGGCGGGAGGCGGGAGGCACTGCCGGCCCGTGCCCTGAGGCTCCAGCATCTGCCTCCTAGGCATGAACGACTTCAGCTACCTGTACACCAACTGCTTTGAGGTCACCGTGGAGCTGTCCTGTGACAAGTTCCCCCATGAGAACGAGCTGCCCCAGGAGTGGGAGAACAACAAGGACGCCCTGCTCACCTACCTGGAGCAGGTGACGCCCTCGGCCCGCCTGAGCTACTTCTGACCCGGCTGCCTACCGCTTGGGTTCTTCTAAAGTCCCGCTGGACGGTCAGGCTCACGAGATGCTGTGGGCCATGCCAGGCAGCAGAGTAACCCAGAATGTCTAGGACGGGAGTGCGGGGTGCCAGTGGGGCAGCGCCAGACCCTCTCGGGGGTCATCCCTTCCAGAGATCAGCTCAGAAATGACTCACGCTAGACAGGGTCGGAAGCTGAGGGTCCACGGGTCAGAGTGCCCACCTCTTGTAAGGGCTCCATGGGGAAAGCTTCGCCAGTGTCTACAAGACAAGCCCAATGACAAGAGTCGCTGAACTCAGGGATGTGTAAAGATGTTTACCAGGTGTTTGGTGCCCCCAGGCCAGGGGCAGGTTCTCCATTAGGGGACATTTTTACCAGAAGCAGGGTCTCCTGGGAACGTTAGAGACACCTTGGCCAGGTTTTAGGGGAGCAGAGCCTGAGACCATCCTCAGGCTGGAGAGCAAGGCTCTGCTGCTCCCCACAGGTGCGCATGGGCATAGCTGGAGTCGTGCGGGACAAGGACACAGAGCTGGGGGTTGCGGATGCCGTCATTGCTGTGGATGGGATCAACCATGACGTGACGACAGGTGTGCGCATGTGTGCACGTGTGCCTGCGTGTGTGCATGTGCTGTGTGCGCGTGCATGCCTGCGTGTGCATGCGTGCACGCATGTATCTGCGTGTGTGCGTGCACGCCTGCGTGTGTGCCTGTGTGCAGCTGGTGGGCTGCAGGCTGCGGGGAGCGGCAGCCTTGGCTCTGACCTTGCCCTTTGACCCTCAGCGTGGGGCGGGGACTACTGGAGGCTGCTGACCCCAGGGGAGTACATGGTGACGGCCAGTGCCGAGGGCTACCACGCAGCGACTCGGAGCTGCCGGGTGGCCTTTGAAGAGGGCCCCACCCCCTGCAATTTCCACCTCACCAAGACTCCCAAGCAGAGACTACGGGAGCTGCTGGCAGCAGGGGCCAAGGTGCCCCCCGACCTTCGGAGGCGGCTGGAGCGGCTGAGGGAACAGAAGGGTTAACAGCGCCTGGGCAGGCTGGACCTGTCCAGAACCGAGTGGGGCGGGACCGAGGGGGCTCATTAAAGCCGCTGGGCACCTCACCGACCTTCCCAGGCTCTGTGTCGTGCCTTCCCACCCCCAGCTCCATTCTGCACACACAGGGACTCCTAGCTGGGCTCCTCTTGAGCCCAGGGCTTGGCAGAGCATCTTTGCCTGTCGGTTTCTGTGCAGGCTCCTTGGTGGGCCACGCATCCCAGGAATCAAGAAGGAGCAGTGCCAGCCTTGGCCTCCGGGTCCCTGTGGAAAGGGGTTGGAGTTGCTCTAACCACATACGCAGGAGGAGGCTGGCTAAGAGGCCATGGGAGTCAGTGCTCACAGACACCGGCCAGTGGGAGCAGAGACGGCGCAACGCCCAGCCATGCCACTGGCTCTTCTAGAGGAGCCACCTTTGCCCCACCTGGTCAAGATGTGTAATTATTTCTACATATTGCCAAATTTGATTTGCTAGTATATTTTTAAGGATTTTTCTGTCTATATTCATGAGGGATATTGGTCATAGTTTAATTCTTGTGTTCTATTTTTCTCTGGTTTGGGTATCAGGGTAATGCTAGCCTCATAAAATAAATTGGGAAGTGCTCCCTCTTATTCTGTTTTCTGGAAGAGATAGTGTAGAATTGGATTTAATTCTTCAGCATTTGGTAGAATTGACCAATGAAACCATATGGGCATGGAGATTTGCTCGTGTGGAGCTTTTAAATGATAAATTCAGTTTCTTTAATAATTATAGGGCTATTCAAATTATCTGTTTCATACTGGGTGAGTGTGATAGTTTGTGTCTTTTGAAGAATTTGTCCATTTTCTATATAAGTTGTCAAATTCATGTATATAGTGTTATTTGCAGTATTTCTTCATTATCATTTTGATGGCAGTAGGGTCTAGTGATAACCTCTGTTTCATTCCTGATATTGGTAATTTGTGACCTTTTTTTGTTTATTTTTCAGCCTTGCTAGAGGTTTGTCAATTTTATTGATCTTTTCAAAGAATCAAAGAACCAATTCTTTGTTTCATTTTTTTTCTCTATTGTTTTTGTTTTCAATTTCATTGATTTTTCTTCTTCTCTCTTTTTTTTTTTTTTAACGGGAGGTCCTGGAGATCAAACCCGGGTCCCTCCATATGGGAGACGGACACCCAACCATTTGAGCCACATCTGTCCCTCTCTTCTTCTCTTTATTACGTCATTTCTTCTGTTTATTTTGGGTTTAGTTTGCTCTCCTTATTCAAAGTTTTTGAGGAGAGAGCTTAAATTATTGATTTGAGTCTTTTTTCTAGTATATACATTTAGTGATATAAATTTTCTTCTTGGCACTGCTTTAGCTGTGTTCCATAAATATTGATATGTTGTATTTTCATTTTCTTTCAGTTCAATATATTTTTAAATTTTCCTTGATACTTTCTCTTTGATTTATGAATTATTTAGAATTGTGTTATTTAGTTTCTAAGTGTGTGGAGATTTTCCTATTATCTTTCTGTTGTTGATTTCCAGTTTGATTCCATTGTGGCCCAAGAACATGCTCTGTATGATTTAAATTCTTTTACTTTTTTTTTTTTTTAGATGGTACTGGGGATTGAACCCAGCACCTTGTACATGGGAAGCAGGTGCTCAACCACTGAGCTATATCTGCTCCCCTCTTTTACATTTTTGAGGTCTTTTTTATGGCCCAGGCTATGATCTATGTTGGTATATGTTCTTCAGGCACTTGAAAGAATATGTATTCTGCTGAGGTTGGGTGGAGTGTTCTGTGCATGTGGATTAGATTATGTTGGTTTATGATGTTCAGACCTTCTATGTTCTTGCTGATTGTCTACTTCCTCTGTCAGTTGTTGAGAGGGATGTTGAAACATGCACCTATAATTGTGGGTTTGTCTTTTTATCCTCCCAATTATATCAGTCTTTGCTTTATACATTTTGTTCCTCTGTTGTTTGGTGCATACACATTTAGGATTGCTGTATCTTCCTGGTGGATTAACCCTTTTATCATTATATAATGCGCCTCTCTGTTTTTGGTAATTTTCTTTGCTCTTAAGTCTACTTTATCCAATATTAATAAAGCCATCCTTGCTTTCCTTTGGTTAATGTTTACAAAATATCTCTTTTCCCATCCTTTTACTTTCAATCTGCCAATATTGTTATATTTAAACTGAGTTTCTTGTAAATAGTGTATAATTGGGTCATATTTTTAAATCTACTCTGCCAATCTCTGTCTTTTATTTGGTGTATTTAGACCATTTACACTAATGTAATTAATCTGTTAGGGCTTAATTTGCCTTTTTTTTTTTTTTTTTTTCTCTCTCTCTCTCTCTCTCCGTTTTTCATTTCTGTTTTATTTTTCCTGCCTTCCTGTGGGTTATTTTAACATTTTTTTAGAATTCCATTTTTATTTATCTATAGTGTTTTTGAGTGTATCTCTTTGTATATCTTTTTCTTGTGGTTGCTCTCTGTATTATCTTATATGTACATAACTTGCCCATCTATTTGGGTCATCATTTTACCACAGTAAGTGAGGTATGGAATCTTTGCCTCCTTTTACATCCCTTTACCCTTCCCTGTCTGTAATATAATTGTCTTACATCTCTGTCATTTTGGTGTTAAATCTATTGATTATATATATTTTTTCCATTCAGTTTGAGATCTTCCTAGTTCTTGGTATGACAAGTGATTTTTTACTGAAACCTGGATATTTTTGTACTATGTGATGAGACTCTGGATTTTATTTAAACTTTCTATTTCAGCTGGCTTTTTCTGATACCACTTTGGCAGTGGGGGTACCACCTCATTACTTCCAGGAAGAGGCAGAAATCAAAGTCCCTTCTTGGCTTCCATTGACAACTGGGGAGGGGGTGCTCCTTTTTACTGATGGGCGGTGGTGGGAGGTAGGGTTCCGCACATGACCCAGGTGAGGGGATGGCCTTACCTCTGGGCCATGGTAAAAGCCCTGACTCTCCACTGCTCTGCTCTGATGGCATCCTGGCAGGGAGGGGGATGGGTGCCTTGTACTGCCAATCAGGCAAAGTCCTGCTCCTCGTGTGGTCTTCACTGTGGAGGTGAGGAAGGCGTGCCTGAAGCCCTGAGCGGGACACCAGAGGGAGGGACCTTGTGACCCCACTCCAGTGGAGCTCCCCCTCGCCTCTGCTTACACCTCTGCACATAGTAATGCATTCATACATCTGCTGTCTGATGGTGTCTACCTGGACTAGGGTGGCTATTGTCTAAAAGTTTCTGTCTCACTCAGTTGCTCCTGTTTTCGTCCTTTGGCTCAAGAAAACAGGCTTTTTGTTGAGGGATTTTTTAGCTCCTGCAATCTTTCCGCCACCTCTTCCGTGTGAAGCCCTGGTGTGGAACAGGGGTTCATAAACGGTGGTACTGGGATGTAAGGTATTGGCCTCTTTGTTTTTGTCCACACTCGGTGCTTCTGGGTTGCTGGTTTCTTCAGCTCCAAGTCTGGTATACGAGGCAAAAGGAAAATCCAGGGAACTCATTACAGTGTCTTCTCAGGTGCTGAGATTCCCAGCTGACTCTGCCTTCTCCTCTCCACCTTTCAGAGTTGTTTAATGTTTGTTTTATATATAAAATCTGGTTTTTAGTTAAACTTAGCAGAAGAAATAGGGAAAAGTACGTCTACATCATCTTTTCAGAAGCATAAGTCTATTGCTTTTTGTTTTGCTATTTGTTTGTTTTTTTTTGTTGTTGTTCATAAATTGCCTTCCACACTTCTAATTTTTTCTAATGCTTTTCCATTAACTTTCCTGCTGTCCCTGCTCCTGGTGGGACAGTTTGCTCTCTGGGCTCTGTGCCGCGTCCCCTTGAACTTCCCTCCTCCTCTCCTTTCCTCTTTTCTGTGATCTTTTCCCTGGTCAGTGAGTAGGGTCCATTTTGCCAAATGGAGAATTAGGATTGCTGTACCAGAAATGCAGAGGGAGAAACAGAGTAGGCTTAGTATTCCTCTGTTATATTTTGTTTGGAAACAGGCTCTTGAGTATCAAAAAGGAAGGCCTAGGGGGAAGCAGGAGTTGATGCCAAGATGATATCTTGGAAAGAGAATAGAAGGACAGCAAGATAGCTGCCTGCCCCCTGGGGAACTGGCTGGGAAATAGAAGAGAGGAGAAATGGGCCCACCCTGGGTTGGGGGCATGGGAGGAGGACAGGCATGGGAGGGTGCTCAGCGTTCAGAGAAGTCTGACCAGCCCTGGGTCAGCGGAGCCAGCAGAACAGTGCCTGATGCCCTTGGGAGTGAGTGCTGCTGAGTCGGCTCTTGGAGCTTTTCTGAGCTCCCCGGCTGGACTCTGCCCGTATTTGTCAGTGAGCCAGGACACTGCCTGTCACCCCACTTGAAACAGAAGGGGGTCCTTGCCTCCATGGGGTAGTGTGGCAAGAAGAAAGCCAAGGCTCTGCTCTTGGAGGGGTAAGTGGATGGGGTGGTGGAGGCTCCACCCCAATTCTGATGAGCGTTGGCTGCGAGCAGCCACAGCTGCCCGCTTCCCGCAGTACTGCCCTTGGCTTCCCCCAGGAGGCTGCATGCTCCAACTCTTGCCGGCCTACAGCCAGTGGCTGGCTGTCAGGGGTCTAACGCCCACTTCCATGCTGCTGGAGCCCCTGAGGTGTGGTTCATGTGCCAGGGCTCCCCTGGGACCAGGATGGACTTCCCCCAAGATGCACTCTTACTTAGCTCCTTCCCCCACCCTGGCCTGCTGCCCAACTCTTTTCTCCAGAGAGCGCACTCAGGTGCTTCAGGGACCCCACATGAGCTCTGGGGCTCATGGAGGATCCAGTGCAGAGGAGTCCCGTCCTTGTGGGGCTGTGGGGGAGGGAGAGGCCTTGCTGGGGCTCTCTTCCTGCTCTGGCAGCCTTGCTCCACACCTGCACACACACTCAGACACACAGACACCTTTTGCTGCCGAGCTCTCCTGAGGAAGAGACTCAGGTCAACCTTGCGACTTGATTATGAGCCTTTTGGTTTTCAGGTGAGACTAAGTGAGGAGATGCCCCTGCCTCACTCAACACGGGGACAAAGAGACAGGGTCTCTTGGCACCTGCTCCTGCCCTGGTCTGGCCCGCGGTCCCTGCTGCCCCACCACGTTCCAGCCGCAGCCAGTGTCCTGGCAAGGGGGCGCTCTTGAGCTGGCTCCAAGGAGGGCCTCAGGAGCAGCCCAGACAGCGTCACCACAGAAGCCGGCGCTGCTGGGCCCCAGTCAGGCAGGTGGGCTCATGTTGGGCGAGCAGGCGGCTGTCTGGAGGGGCAGCCTCCAGGCGGGTGGGACCTTGAGAGGCATGGGCGGCCGCCAGGCTGGAGGGCTTCCTGCCCCTTCAGGGAGTAGCCGCGCCATGGCTGCCGCTCTGCGGAGTGGCCCTTTACAAGCCGTGGGGAGCACCTGCCCTCCCCTCACCCAGCTGGGGAGCCCTGGCAGCCCGGCCCGAGGGCACCAGCCAGAGCCGGGGCAGTCTCACTCCCAGCTGGCAGGGAGGGGCCGGAAAAGTTTGGGAGAAATAAGGCACTGGGGTGTTGGGCCCAAGGAACAACAAACCTGCCCCTTGGTGGCACGTTCCCCCTCCCTTTTTAAACACTTGGCTCCTTCTCACAAGGGACAAAATAACCAAGAGGAATGGGTAAAAATTCCTGTTTCTGTTGCAGCCTGCTGGGAAGTCTCTTCTGCATTTTATTTATTTAGTTAGTTATTTATAAAAACATACATTTCTCAATTAAATGAACTGGATACATATAAATTTATTTTTGAATCAAATAATATATTACACAATATATTTGGTTCATAGTAATGCATTCATACAGTATTTATCCTTTTGTGTCTGGCTTGCTTCACTCAACATAATGTCCTCCAGGTTCATCCATGTTGCCATATGCTTTACAACTTCATTTCTTCTTAGAGCTGCATAATATTCCATCGTGTGAATAGACCACAGTTTGTTTATCCATTTGTCTGTTGATGGACACCTGGGTTGTTTCCAGCTTTTGGCAATGGTGAATAATGTGGCTATGAACATCGGTGTGCAGATGTCCATTCATGTCACTGCTCTCAGTTCTTCTGGGTATATACCCAGTAGTGGTATTGCAGGGTCACATGGCAAGTCTATATTCAACTTCTTTAGGAACTGCCAAACAGTTCTCCACAGTGGCTGTACCATTCTGCATTCCCACCAACAGTGAAGAAGTGTTTCTATCTCTCCATCCTCTCCAACACTTGTAGTTCTCCGTCTTTTTACTAGTGGCCATTCTGATAGGTGTGAAATGATATCTCATTGTAGTTTTGATTTGCATTTCCCTAATCATTAGTGATGTTGAGCATTTCTTCATGTGTCTTTTTCCATTTATATTTCTTCTTTGGACAAATGTTTATTCAAGTCTTTTGCCCATTTTTTAATTGGGTCGTTTGTCTTTTTATTGTTGAGTTGTAACATCTCTTTATATATCCTGGATATTAAACCCTTATTAGATATGTGATTTCCAAATATTTTCTCCCATTGAGTTGGCTGCCTTTTCACCCTTTTGACAAAGTCCTGTGAGATGCAAAAGTGTTTAATTTTGAGGAGCTCCCGTTTATCTGTTTTTTTCTTTTGCTGCATGTTGTGGCAGTTTGATATAGTTATGAATTCCAAAAATAAATCTTGGATTATGCTTGTAAACTGGTCTGTTCCTCTAGGCGTGATTAAGTTATGGTTGGGGCTTTGATTGGGCCATGTCAGTAGGACATTGATTCCCTGCCCCTTGGTGGGCGGGGACTCAGAGATAAAGCTACATGGCAAAGCGAGGAGTTAGTTGGAGTTTTGATGTTGAAGTTCTGATGTGGAGTCATGAGCTGGAGCCCCAGGAAGTAAGCACACAGAGGAACTTGGGTGTGAGGAAAGAGAGAAGGCCCCAAGAAAAGAGACAAGTAATTTGCCTCATAGTCTACAGCTGACCTTGTGGAGATAACAGAGCAGCTGAGCCCAGAGAGAGGCAAGCTCTGGGAAGAGAGGAACCCAGGAAGGCTGAACCCTGGCAGACGTCGGCAGCCATCTTGCTTCAACACGTGGCAATAAACTTTGGTGAGGGAAGTAACTTAGGCTTTATGGCCTGGTAACTGGGCTTCTACCCCAAATAAATTCCCTTTATGAACACCAAACGATTTCTGGTATTTTGCATCAGCATCCCTTTGGCTGACTAATGCACACGTACTTTGGTATTTTTTTTTTTTGGAAATATTTACTGCTTTATTCAAATCATAGTTACACAAAGAATGAATATTTTTGGTAAACTGGGTAAATCGGCTGGGCAAAAGACTTTATGAATGTCTACTCAAGTAAAGTTTTCAGAACAGAACAATAAAGTTCAAGTGAAACATATTCTAGGATAGTTATTTGGGGTGTCAAGGAATCTAAACATTCCAAATTCACGGGACAAGAGTTGTTGCCAATTATGCTGGCCTGCCCTAATTGTCTCATCTGTAAGATCAGCTCACAAAACTAGTGTGAACAAACCATCTCTAGGGAAAGTGGAGAAAACAAAAACAAAGTAGAAGTTTGAAAAAAATAACAAATGAGAGGATTCTGAGAATACAGCTCCCTGCCCCCAAACCCCCAAATACACCCTCATAATTCCATGCCATCTCTCTTGAACCAAACATCAGCTGGAGCCCTTGGCACCTCAAAGCATTCTTCCTCCAAGGTCTTCCTGGAAAGCTATGTCAGGGGGTCCTAGAACAAGGACACAAAAGAAAATCTTGGCCCAGTGTGATTTGCATATACCAGGGTACTGTGGTGGGAAGATCGGCAGCAGCCTCAAGTGAATGTAGCTCTGTGGCTCTGGAGGAGCCAATTGACATCAGTCCTAAGTATGTGGGGGGTTTCCTGGCCCCTAAGATGGCTGAACAGCCTGACCGATTCTCCCTACTCCTGAAAGAAGAAAGAGGCCTGACAACTGAGAAGCTACCTCCAGAGGTCCGCAGCCCACCTACTCTGGACTGCCAGACCAAAAGGGTGGTGACTGCTTTGTTCTCACTACCAGCAGGGCTACCGCTGCTTAGAAGGCACCAACAACCAGACCTGAGTGCAATAAAAAGCCAAATAATAATAAAAAAAAAAACAATCCATCTTTTAGCTCTAGTTCCCTGGCAAGCAGACTCTGAGACTGAGAATGGTGTGCCAGAGATTTATGGTACATGCTCCCAGGTACACTTGTGGGGTGAGGGAAACTTGACTGGACAAAGAAGTTGAACTATGATGCAGTTTCAGCAAAGGCCTCAGCCAACCCTAAAGGGAGCTCTGGAGCTAGGATGGTCCACCTTGCTGGGATGGGGCAAAGTAGCTGGAATTTTATAGCCCTGTATTGCATCCACCATTAGATGCCAGCTACCTCCAGGAAGAAATTTAGCCATAGAAGGTCTCTGTGCTCTGCCAACAGTCCTGGCAGCCTGGAGAATGTGCGTCTCAGTCCAGATGGGGAGATCTGGAAGAGCATCACAGCACCCACCCCAGTCCACCCTATGCTGCTCAGATTCACTTGATTCATATGATAAGATCTGGGATCAGTTTCTTCAGGATTCTGGTTGGTCTCTTTTTGGTTTTGGAGGCCACAAGTCTTCCTTCCTTCCAGGGTAGGTAGAGTTTGGATGCTGCCTTGCCCCAGTCCTTTTCTTGGCTTGCATCTTTGCCTCATGTCACATGGCCATGTCCTCTCCTTTCTCTTCCAGGCTCCTGCTGCTCTCTGCTTTGGTATTTATTCTTCCAATCCATGAACATGGAATGTTTTTCCATTTGTTTAGGTCTTTTAAAATTTCTTTTAGCATTGTTTTGTAGTTTTCTGCATATAGGTCCTGTACTTCTTTGGTTAAATTAATTCTTAGGTATTTGAGTCTTTTTGTTGCTATTAAAAATGGATTTTTCCCCCTAATATCCCCCTCAGATTGTTCAGTACTAGTGTACAAAAACATTACTGATTGGGAAGCGGCTGTGGCTCAATTGGTTGGGCTCCCGTTTCCCATATGGGAGATCCCGGGTTTGGTTCCCAGGGCCTCCTGGTGATGGCAAGCCGGCCTGTGCGGCGCAATGAGCAAGCTGGCATAACAAGATGACACAGCAAAGGGAGACGAGCGGATATGGAGGAATGCACAGTGGATGGACACAATGAGCACAAGCAGCAAGGGGGGGATAAATAAATAAAATCTTAAAAAAAAAAAAAAGTTTGGTACTTTAAAAAAAAACACATTACTGATTTTTGCGTGCTGATCTTGTATCCTGCCACTTTGCTGATCTAATTAGCTCAAGTAGCTTTGTCGTGGATACTTCAGGATTTTCTAAATACAGGATCATGTCATCTGCGAAGAGTTTTACTCCTCTTTTCCTATTTGGATGTCTTTAAATTTTTTTTTCTTGTCTAATTGCCCTAGGTAGAAATTCTAGTACAATACTGAATAACAATGGTGACCGTGGGCAGCCTTGTCTTTTTCCCGATCTTAGAGGGAAAGCTTTCAACATTTCCCCATTGAGTATGCTGTGGGCTGTGGGTTTTTCATATATACCTTTTATCATATTGAGGAATTTTCCTTCTATTCCTATCTTTTGAAGTGTTTTTATAAAAAAAAAGGATACTGGATTTTGTCGAATGCCTTTTCTGCATCGCTTGAGATTATCATGTGTTTTTTTTCCTTCAATTTGTTAATGTGGTGTATTACATTGATTGATTTTCTTATGTTGAACCAGCCTTGCGTACCAGGAATAAATCCCACTTGGTTGTGATGGATAAGTCTTTTGATATGCTGTTGGATTTGATTTGCAAGTATTTTGTTGAGAATTTTTGCATCTATGTTCATTAGAGAGATTGGTCTGCAATTTTCTTTTCTTGTGGAATCTTTATCTGGCTTTGGTATTAGGGTGATGTTGGCTTCATAAAATGTGTTGGGTAATTTTCCCTCCTCTTCAATTTTTTGGAAGAGTTTAAACAGGATTGGTGTTAATTCTTTTCAAAATGCTTGGTAGAATTTACCTGCGAAGCCATCTGGTCCTGAACTTTTCTTTGCTGGGAGATTTTTGATGACAAATTCAGTCTCCTTAAATGTGATTGGTTTGGTAAATTCTTGTATTTCTTGTAGCGTCAGTGTGGGTTGGTTGTGCATTTCTAGGAATTTGTCCATTTCATCTAGGTTGTCTAGTTTGTTTGCGTACAGTTTCTCATAATATCCTCTTATGATTCTTTCTATTTCTGTGGGGTCAGTTGTAACTTCCCCCCTTTCATTTCTGATTGTATCTATTTGCATCTTCTCTCTCTCTCTCTCTCTCTCTTTTTTTTTTTTGTTAGTCTATCTAGGGGGTTGTCAATTTTATTGATCTTCTCAAAGAACCAGCTTTTGGTTTTGTTGATTTTCTCTATTGTTTTTGTTGTTGTTGTTGTTCTCAATTTCATTTATTTCTGCTCTAATCTTTATTATTTCTTTCCTTCTGCTTGCTTTGGGATTGGTTTGCTGTTCTTTTTCTAGTTCCTCTAGTTGTTCAGTTAAATCTTTAAGTTTAGCTCTTTCTTCTTTTTCAATATAGGCATTTAGGGCTATCTATTTCCCTCTCAAGACTGCCATCGCTGTATTCCATAAGTTTTTATACGTTGTGTTATCGTTTTCATTTGTCTCAATATATTTACTGATTTCACTTGCAATTTCTTCTTTGACCCACTGATTATTTAGGAGTGTGTTGTTCAGTCTCCACACATTTGTGAATTTACTTTTTTCCTGTCTATTATTGATTTCCAATTTCATTCCATTATGATCTGAGAAGGTGCTTTGTATAATTTCAATCTTTTTATATTTATTGAGAGCTGCATTGTGACCTAACATGTAGTCTATCCTGGAGAAAGATCCATGGGCACTTGAGAGGAATGTATAATCTGCTGAGTTTGGATGTAGCATTCTGTATATGTCTGTTAGGTCTAACTCATTTATCATATTGTTCAAGTTCTCTGTTTCCTTTTTTATCTGTCTAGTTGTTCTATTTAATGATGTGAGTGAGGTGTTGAAGTCTCTAATGATTATTGTAGAAATATTTATTTCTCCCTTCAATTTTCCCAGTTTGTCTCATGTATTTTGGGGCACCCTGGTTAGGTGCATAGATATTTATGACTGTTATATCTTCCTGGTGGAAGTCTGTTTTGTCTGATATTAGTATATTAGATATTAGTATAGCTACCCCTGTTCTTTTCTGGTTACTACTCTCACGGAGTATCTTTTTCCAACCTTTCACTTTCAGCGGGTTTGTATCCCTGGGTCTAAGGTGAGTCTATTGTAAGCAGCATATGGATGGCTCATGTTTTTTAATCCATTCTGTCAGCCTATATCTTTTGATTGGGAAGTTTAAACCATTCACATGCAATGATATCACTGTAAATGCACTATTTACTTCATCCATTTTATTCTTTGGTTTTCATATGTCATATCTTATTTTTGTCTGTCTTTTTACTCTTTTGGTTATCCTTTCTGTTATTTTTCTTCTATGCTCTCCTCCGAGCCTGTCTCTCATCTTTTTCTTTCAGGTTCTAAGGCTTCCTTTAATATTTCCTGCAAAGGTGGATTCTTTTTTACGAACTCTCTTAGTTTGTGTTTGTTTGTGAATATTTTATATATTCACCTTCATATTTGAAGGACAATTTTGCTGGATAAAGAATTCTTGGCTGGCAGTTTTTCTCTTTCAGTCTCCTAATTGTATCATACCACTGTCTTCTTGCCTCCATGGTTTCTGACAAGAAATCTGCACTAAGTTGTACTGGAAGTCCCTTGTATGTGATCGTTTGCTTCTCTCTTGCTGCTCTGAGAATTTTCTCTTTATCTTTGACATTTGACATTCTGAGTAGTATGTGTCTTGGAGTAGGTCTATTCAGATTTATTCTCATTGGGGCATGGTGTGTTTCTTGGACATGTAATTTCATTTCTTTCATTAGAGTTGGGAAATTTTCAACTATTATTTCCTCAAATACTCTTTCTGCCCCTTTTCCCTTCTCTTCTCCTTCTGGAACTCCCATGACACGTATGTTGTTGCATTTTGTGTTGTCTTTCAACTCTTTGAGCCCCTGCTCAATTTTTTTCATTCTTTTCTCTCTCTCTTCTTTTCTTTCTTCAATTTTAGCTGTTCTGTCTTCGGTATCACTTATCCTTCTGTCATTTCTAGTCTGCTGTTGTATGCCTCAAATATGTTTTTTTTTTTTTTTAAGATTTTATTTATTTATTCATTTATTCCCCCCTTGCTGCTTGTGCTCGCTGGGTCAGCTAACCACGCCGTGCGGGCGGGCTTGCCTTCACCAGGAGGCCTCGGGAACCAAACCCGGGGCCTCCCATATGGTAAATGGGAGCCCCTACTGATTGAGCCACAGCCGCTTCCCTCAAATATGTTTTTGATCTCACCTATTGTGCCTTTCATTCCCATGAGTTCTGTTACTTTTCTGTTCAGGATTTCAAATTCTTCTTTGTGCTTGCTCAGTGTCTTCTTGATGTAATGTATCTCATTTACCATATTGTCTTTCAATTCATTAATTTGATTTTGGAAATTTGTGCACATCTTGCTGATTACTTATTTCAAATTCTGCATCTCTTCTGGGACTTTGATATATTCCTTTACTTGGGCCATTACTTCTATTTTCTTAGTATGTCTCGTAATTTTTTGCTGATATCTAGCATCTGATTAGGATGTAGTTTACTCAGATGCTAAATTTCTTTCTTTTTTGTAGGGATTTAGTGGCAGGAGGCTGTGTGTTACCACTGCTCTTTGATTCTTGGCTCGACCTGGATTGTTAGGATTGTCTTGCTGGTTGCTCAAAATTGGGCACAGGACCTGTTAATTGGTTATGGAGTTGCTTCTTAGGGCCTTGGGGAGGGAGGCTATAGAGACAGGAAAAAGCCTCTCCTACTTATTTTTAATTTTCTTGTGTGCACTTCCTTGGCCTGCCAGCAGATGGTACTCTTTGGCAGCTCAGTTCAATCCCTGGTTAGAGTGTATTTGTGGCAACACTGAGGGGATCGATGTGATAGAGCTTCCTGTCTGGAGGTTAGGAGCCTTGTAATTCAAACTTTCTCTGAGGCAGTTCTCCAGCCTTCTCTGGCAGCCTCCCCTCCCTCTTCCTGGCTAGGAAATATTTCCACTCCCCTCTGAGTCCTCAACAATCAGTCCCTGTTAGTAAAGGAGGAGGTTGGGAGGGTCGTATATCTTTAGCCCCTTGCAGGCCCCAAGGCAAACCATGGCGCAGCCCACCTGGCCTGGAAGGGCTCCTAGGCTGCAGACCAAATTTGTGAGTCAAAAGCTGAGTCAGCCTTAGGCTGTGTCCCTCTCTCTCTGCTTTCCTGGGGTGGTAGATCCCTGGAGTCCCCTTTGTCTGTAGTCGCAGGTCCAGAGGCCTGAGAATTCTGAAGTGTCTTTAGTGTGGGGAGGGTGCCAGCAGCAGCAGCTGCTGGTTTCAACTCAAGATTCTGTCCTCACAATTTCCCTCTTTTGTCTCTTTCTCCTCTGGATGGTGTCCAGCCTTCGCCTGGTGTCCTAAACCCTAGAAGATCTTTTTCTAGGCTGTCTTAGCCTGTCCTCTAGCTATTTTTCTCTCTTCTACACTTCAGAGGCATGAGGTCTCTTCCATTCTGTCTGCAGTGGGGCTTGTACATCTGGAACCCATCTACCATCCCCCTCGGCAGTCCCTCCTGCTCCAAGCCCTCCCCATCTGGGGCTGCCACCCTGCCAGGCTGAGGCAAGGAGGAGGAGGTTTGGAAGCCTCCACCTCTGGGAAGCGAGAGGCGGCAGGGGCTCCTGGACGAAGACCCACAAGCTCATCTGGAGCTCCTTCAGAGGGGACCCAGACTCAGATACAGCTGGGGGTTAGAATCAAGGTGGAGGGAAGCAGGTGTGGCTCAAGTGATTGAGCACCCACCTACCACATGGGAGGTCCTGGATTCAGTTCCCAGTGCCTCCTGGAGAAGATGAGCAAGACAGCGAGCTGGTGCGATGGACAGGTGCGGCGAGCTGACGTAACAAGATAGTGCAACAAGGAGACACAGAGAGGAAACACAATGACAGACACAATAAAGCAGGGAGCTGAGGTGGCTCAAGTGATTGAGCGCCTCTCTCCCACATGGGAGGACCCAGGTTTGGTCCCAGTGTGTCCGAAAGAAGATGAGCAGAAAGAAGATGGACACAGAAAGCAGACAGAGAGCATAAACAATGGGGGGGGGGGGGGAAAAAAAATAAATCTTTAAGGAAAAAAAAGAAAATCCAAGATAATCTATGGATAAAGTATTACTGTAAGTGAGCAAAGCAAGGCAATTTTGTTCATATTTGTAAGTCATTGTACAAAAATCAATTGTATTTCTATATAACTGAAGTAAACAGCAAATGAAATTAAGAAAATAATATCATTTGCAAAAGCATAAAAGATTATTAGGAATAAATTGAATGAAAGATGTGCAAATCTTCCACACAGAGACCTACAAAATATCATTAAGAGAAGTTTTAAAAGATCTAAATAAATGGAGGTGTGATGTACCCCCTGTATTAGTCAGGCTTCTCTCGGGAAACAGAATCAACAGGAGATATCTGTCAATAATATGAGATTTTAAAAGAGTCTCTCACGTGACAATGGGGATGCACAAATCCAGATTCCCCAGGCAGGCTGCAAACCAGGGGCTCTGATGAAAGTCCGATGAAAGGTCCTTGAGGAGTTTCTGGGAGAAGGTGCCTATCCAACAACAAGCTGGGAAATTCTGAATGTTGAAATCACTTCCCCTTTTAAGGCATTCAACTGATTAGATAAAAGCATCTCCCATTGATGATGTAATCTCCCTGATTGATGCAGATGTAATCAGCCATCCATGCAGTAAACCCACTGGAAATTGAAGTCCATAAATGCTCTTGAATTACAATTAGCCCAGTGCTTGCTGGAACAAACACCTGGACATAATTACCTGGCCGAGTTGACACATTAGCCTAACCATCACAACCCCCCAGAAAACCATGCTCTTAAACTTAATTCATTCCTTGAGTGTGAACCCATTGTAAGTAGGACTTTTTTTTTTTTTTTAGAAAGTACCAGGGATTGAACCCAGGACCTCATACATGGGAAGCAGGCGCTCAACCACTGAGCCACACCTGTTTCCTGTAAGTAGGACTTTTGATGAGGTTACTTCAAAGTATGGCCCAACCGATTCAGGATGGGTCTTAACTCTATTACTGGATTACTTATATATTATTTATATTTCTTTATAAGCAGAATGAAATTCAGACAGAGAAAGGCACAGGAAAGAAGAAGCTGAAGGTCAATGGAATTCTGTAGAGCAGGGAGAGGCCACCATGTGCATTGCAATGTGACAGAGGAGCCCAGGACCAAGGAACTCTGGCAGCCAGCCCCAGAACGCCAGTCTTCAGGAAGAAAGCACTGCCTTGATGATGCCTTGACTTGGATTTCTCCTCGCCTCAAAACCACAAGCTAATAAATTCCCACTGTTTAAGCCAACTCACTGCATGGTATTTGCTTGAGCAGCCAAGGAAACTAAAACAGGAGGAATTGAAATACTATCTATATCTATATCTTTCTTTCTTTCTATCTATCTATCTATCTATCTATCTATCTATCTATCTATCTAGTAATTTTTTTTAAGATACTGGGGCCAGGGATTGAACCATTGAACCCTGGACTTCTTATTTGGGAAGCTGCACCCAGCCACTGAGCCACATTAGCTCCCCTGAGTTGGCTCTTTTGTTCATTTGCTTGTTGTTTGCTTTTTTGTTTTTAGGAGGCACTGGCGGCAGAACCTGGGACCTCCCAAATGGGAAGCAGGTATTCAACCCCTTGAGCCACATCTGCTCCCCACTTAATATTTTAAAGATGTCAATTCTCCCTTCATTAGTCTATAAATTTAGTGTAATCCCAATTAAAATCCAGCAGTTTTTTTAAAAAATGGAAATTAATCAATTGATTATAAAATTTGCATGGTAATACAAAGGGCCAAGTGTAGCCAAGATGGTCATAAAGAACTAAGTTACCTTACTTAGATATCAAAACCTACTATGGATCTAAAGTAATTAAGATGGTGTGGTGTTGGTATAAAAAGTCAAATAGGCCAATGGGTGAGAACAGAGAATCCAGAACAGACTCACACATTTATGGACACTTGATTTATGCAGGTGCCACTCCCAGTGCAGCAGGGAAAAGGTCATTTCAATAAATCGGTGAGGGCCAACTCACTACCCATTATGGAAAAAAAATTAAATGTGACACCTGGCTCTCCCCATACACAAAAATCAATTCCAGGTGATAAAAGGTAAAAACAATAAAACTTCTAAAATATCTACTTGACTTTGGGGTAGGTAAAGACTTATTAAACAGGATATAAGAAGCACTAACCATAAAGAAAAGACTGATAACTTGGACTGCATTCAGTTAAAAAGTCCTAGTCATCAAAAATCTCACAATGAGAGTAAAGAGGAGGGGAGTGCAAAAGAAGAGGTCAGCAGGTCTGGAGTCCACAGGAGTGGGCCATGCCACACACCCCTTGGGACCCTCCTTCTGGGGTCTTCTTGCGAACACCAGCCTTGGCTTCCATCTCCCAGCGTGTGTTGCTCCTGCCCTGGGCTGGCGGCAGAGGAAGGAAGCTTGAGCGTCCAGTGCGGAGCTGCCGGTGGGGCTGGTGGATGATGGTCACCCTAGGTCAAGAGACAGAAGTGTCAGAGAATCCCCAACTGTGGAGAACTTGTCCTTTCTTGGGGAGAAAGTGAGCTGTCTGGAAACGTTATCCCAGGCAAGAGAAAAGAGGTTTTGGGGTCCATTGGAACCACTTCCAACACATCCAATGCTTGCCTCATTCTAAAGTTGGGGACGTGGATGGGAAATAGATGTTGGACATCACAGGGGCAAAAGGTTTCCTGACTATCTGACTATCTTCAAGGGCATGGAGACTTATTGTTTTTGCTTTCACATTGAGACTCAAAATCCACCTGGAATTGATTTTTGTGTGTGGTATGAGGTAGAGGTTGGATTTGGATACATGGAATCCAAGTGACCCAATGCCACATATTAAAAAGACCACCCTGGGAAACGGATGTGGCTCAAGAGGTTGGGCGTCCGTCTACCATATGGAGAGACTGGGGTTCGATCCTCGGTACCTCCCGGTAAAAAAAAAAAAAAAAAAAAAAAAAAAAAAGACCACCCTTTCCCCTCCACGGAGCAGTTTCCATTCTGGCAGATTTTTCTTTTCGGAAGATGCTAAGGGGAAGGGCTGGGCAGAGCCGCGGCTGAGCTTCCTGTGAGCCTGCAAGCCCGTCCACTGTAGGTCCTCTCTGACCCACACGGTGCCGTCAAGGCTGCCCCTGCCCCCAGGTGCAGAATGTAAAACATGGCGGCCGGGGTCTGCTGGGACACTTACATGAGAGGAAGCAGAAGATTCCTGGAGACATGCTCGCTGGAGGGTGGGCGGCCAAGCGACTAACTCCTATCCTGACTAACTCCCATCCTGTACCCTACCCCTTCCCTGAGGGAAAAAGCCCTGGGGGTGGGCTGATGCGGGGAGGGTCCCTTGGTCACCTGGGCATCCTGGCACCGCAACAGCCTGGGCAGAGTCTCTGTCACCAGGTCCCAGGCAAGTCGGGATATGCAGATAAAGGAAAACTCATGCCCCCCAAAACTTCAAGCAGGAAAAGCTTCCTCTCTGGAAGCATGACGGCCGGGGATGGTCCCCAGGGATGGTCCTGGGGCAGCTGAGGCTGTGTGGCACCAGGGCCACCCCCCGCCCTGCTTCTTCAGTATGTACCTGACCTGTGTGCCCGAGGAGCCTGCTCCGCTCACCACCCACAGGGCAGGCGCCCGCCCCACCCCACCCCACCCAGAAGCCCTTGGCCACTGCACTGGAGTTGGTGTGTAAATGCCCCGCTGCTCTGTCCCTGGGAACTCTCAGGGGCGGGGGTTTTATGCGGCCTCCTGAGCTCCCCAGTGGGATTAAGCTCCAGAAAACCTGCAGGAGTCGCCCACTTCAGACCATGTGCCGTCCTCGTCCTCACCCTCACCCTTGCCCTCGCCCGCATCCTCATCTGTGTCTCGCTGCTCTGCTCTCTTGCTTGTGCTGCCAGGGACACCTCCCAAACGAACTGCCCGGAACCCAAACCCTTCTCCTGAGGGACCCAGGCCAGGTGGATGGTGCCCCTAGCCAATGTGGCCATGGTGCTGGCCTCAGGGCTGGGGCTGCCCTCACGGCCAGGGACGTGCAGCCCTGCAGGGTCAGTAACGGGGGCCAGTCAGTTCCTGTGCAGGCCAAGCTCCTGCCCTCAGCGTAAGGCCATCCTCGTGGGCAGGATTGCTTAGACAGGACCCCATTGGATGGCAGGATTCGGGGCACCTGGGGAGGGTTCTGTCTGCGAAGCTCAGGAAGCACCCCCGTTGCTGTCTGCTAAGGCAGACAGGCCGGCTTTGCTGGCGGCGGGTCTGCCGGCCTCGGCCGCAGGTCCGGTTTGGCTTTCCCACTGACTTTCTGGCCACGAGAAGGCCTGCTGTGGCAGTCACTAGCCGTGGCCACCTTTCCATGTTAAGGGTACTTTCCGTCAGTGGGCGGTCGTTGTGTTGCAAAGACTTCTGCACAAAGGAGGCCGTCGACGGCCAGTCCGTATGCAGTCCAGTTCTGTCTGCTTAGGACAGCCTTTTGCTCGGCGCAAGGGTGAGGGGGTGCCAGAAGCGCCAGCGAGTCAGTGCCAGGAAGGAGCCCTCAGCGACAGATGAGAGCCGGGGGCCAGCCCCCCAGATCCCTCAGTTCTGGGGTGTGTTCCACTCTGTCTCCCAGAGCTCCCCAGCAGGGAACTTGGCTCAGGCTCTGCTTCTGGGGAGAAGACATAGGGAAGGACGTCATTGCTGTGGGCGGCGGCAAGGGAACGGTGCTCTGCGCACGGTGTTGAAGTCTTAAGTGACAGATACCACGTCTCACTTAAGCCAGCCACAGTGACTGCCTGCCTCAAGGTACCGCCTGTGTCCAGCAGACTGGAGTGCTCAGTGCCCAGTCTGGGTGGGCCCTGGGCAAGCGGGCCAGGCTTGGGCAGGCAGCGGCTATGCCCTGCGACACACAGAAGTGGGAGCAGAGGGAGGCCAGGGGAGAATTGCAACGAGGGCAGCGTGACCAGGGGCCCTGGTGAGACAGGTCCCAGGGGCTGGCCAAGAACAGAGAAGGAACCCGAGGGCAGGGCTGGCCCATCAGCCTTGGCAATGGGATCGTCCAGGGCCACAGGGCACAGACACACGGGTCGGGCAAGACCAGGGGCTTCCAGAGGCTGGTGCCAAAGAGCACCACCAGGTGAGAGAGGGGCCAGAGGTCTGGGCTGGACACTGCATAGTGACAGAGGCGGCTTCAGGGTCAGACAGCCAGACCTCTGGGGCCCAGGGGATGTCTCAGGGACTAGGATTCATCCCACCGGGGCAAACGGGCCTGAGGTCCTGCCTCCCACCAGCTCTTCACAAATGCTGAGGCAGTCCAGCCAGGAGTGCAGGCCTGGGAGGGGGGGGAGGTGAGTGGCTCACAGGGTGTCCCAGGAGCCCAGAGCTGACCAGCCTAGTCCAGGTGGGCCTCTGTGCAGCGTGCTGGGTTTGCTCTGGTTCCCAATAATGTCCTCCGGACAACCCCCTCCTTGGTCTTGGCCAGATACCTGGAGCATCCTGTGGCCCGAATGTGTGCCAAGCCAGAGTTTTCGGGTCTGCTGCCGACCTTCCTGCCAATAGCCCCCAATACCCAAGAGTTGATGGAGTACTGCAGAGTAACTTGCTCAGCTGAACTGGAGGCTGTTTAAAAACCCACATTACAAGAAGGCTACCCAGGGGCAGGCTTTGCAGGCCCTGCGAGAGCCGCGGAACCGCTGCGAGAAGAAAACTGGAGCCAAGGAAGCAGGCAAGGGGGCGAGGCAGCTGCCTGCATGTTTATTGTTCTCTTTTCTCCAAACTCAGCAGAACAGAGCTGAGCAGAGCACGGATGCCTGGGGCCAGCCAGATGGAGTCTGCCAGGGTCCACAGGACACCTTCTGGGGGGCAAGACCCTCTTCCACACCCTCCATGCCCAAAGCCCCCAGGGGGAGTCTGCTGTGGCAGGTGTGAACGTGCAGGTCTCAAAGGAATGGGGTCACTACGGGGTCTGTGGCCTCTGGAAGCTCCGCGGGAGCCTCGTGGGCCTCCTGAGGCTGCCTGCAGCACCCCTTGCCCTGAAGAGAAGCTGGGCTGCTGGGCCTGTTGAGATGGTCAGATACACACAGGACCTTCCCTGGACACTGCCCCAAGCTGTCCTCTTTCCCAGTCCCCAGCCCATGCTCCCCTCACCCGATGTCCCTGGTCTGCACAAGGTCCGTCTCTTCCAGAGGAGGGGGCCGGTGAGGGAGGGCCCTCACCCCAGCACCTCCCAGAGACTCTCCTGCACAGTGCTCCCAACATCTCCCCCCAGCACCTCCCGGAGGCTGTCCTGGGACACTGCCCCCAGCATCTCCCCCAGCACCTCCCAGAGGCTCTCCTGGACAGTGCTCCCAGCGTCTCCCCCCAGCGTCTCCCAGAGGCTGGCCTGGACAGTGCTCCCAGCATCTCCCAGAGGCTCTCCCACACAGCACCCTGTTCTGAGTAGCCCCGAGAAAGGGGCCAGAGAGTGGCCTGTGTGGCTGGGCAGGCCTTGAGCGTGGGTGCAGGTCTCCCAGTTGAGGCCCTGGGTGAGTTCTGCCTGGGCACTCCCAGGACATGGGTGTGAATCCCGGAGGGCCTCCAGTCCAGGCTCCGTGTGGGCAGCGCCTGCAGACCTGGTGGGGAGGGGGAGAAGGTCCTGGAGGAAGGCTGGCTGCGGAGGGACAGGAAGCCTCTCTCCATCCAGCCTGGGCCACCGGGGGGTGGGGATGCCTCAGAGAGTTGCCTAGGGGGACCCCAGGGAGAAGAACTGGACCTTGTCCCCCCACTGCTAAGTTCTGGAGAAAGAGCCCTTCCCAGGGCCGGGAGCAGGCAGGACCCTGCCAGAGACCTACCGGAATTAGGAGTAGGCCAGGCTCGGAAGCCCCCGGGCTGGGGAGTGGAACTTGTCAGCATCCTCAAAAGGTGGGTCTGCACGGCCAAGAGAGAGGGCCCTGAGCTGCCTCAGCCCTGCCTGCCCGGCCCTCAGGCCAGGTCTGGGAACCCCGTGTGGATGGGGGAGGGGGGCCCCAGGGACCTCAGCTGTGCAGCCCCAATACCCTAGCTTCGGCCTCCTCTGTTCCCTGAGATGAGCCACGACAAGAAGGTGGCCAAGAGCCAGGACAGGAAAAGAAGAGGCAGGCCCAGAAGCACACACCTGCGAGCAGCAGCGCCATCGCCGTCCCGCCCCCACAGTCCAGGAAATCCACCACCCCCTCCCCTCCCTGCCCAAGTCATACCATCTGAGCCCAGAAGCCAGCAGGCTCGCCCTTTCTGCCGTCCCTGCCTGGTATGCTCTCATGGTCCCCTCTGCAGGAGATCATTGCCCGTTGCCCTTGCCCTCGTCCACATTTTAAGCTCCAGACTCGCTCAGGTTAAGAAAAACTATCAAAACTTGGAAATGAGGCATAAAAAATGTCCTTTCAAAGGCATCCTAGAACATCATCTACCAAGCCCACCTGAGCCACCTTGTTCTAGGGAAACGCAGCTTTGACTTGTTGCATGCTTTCGTGTATGGCCCTGATGTTAAGTTGGAGGAGACTGATAAATGGCAAAAGGCTTCTAATGGCAGAAAAGGGACTTCAAAGGTTACGGTTTTATGCACTGGGGAGCCAGTTTTGCAGCTAACTAGGAATCTTACTTCAGCATTCTTTCACTGACTAGTGAAAGCTGCTTTGTCATTCTGCTATTCCCTTGTCAAGAGTCAATCAGTCTTTGACTTGCATTTCTGCCTTTTTGCCCTCCCTCTGCCTTCCCTGCATTCCACACCCCTCACCCTGAGGGCTCCTCTGCCTGGAAGATTCCCACTCGCTCACCCTGCTCTGGCAAGGCCTTAGCCCCATCCTCTGGGTGGTTCCCCAACCACCCCTCACTCCTACAGGGGCGGGGTCCCAGCATGGCCTCAGGCACAGTCCTGAGAAATCCCTGGATGGAACTGGCTCCAGCAGACCTTCTCCTAGTGGCCTGGGGGGTTCCTGGCTGCTGTGTATGTCACCCAGACCCAAGCTTGCCCTGCTCTCCCCGGGTGCCCCCTCCCCTGCCCCGGCACAGGGGCCTGAGAGGACGCTGGCTTCACTCCTGTGACCCACGTCCCAGCCTGACAGGCCCCTGTATCAGGCCACGGGCACCACAGCAGGTGCCTCCGCCTCTGCCAAGGGCTCCCCCAACACTAATCTCAAGATACTCTGAAAAATGTATTTGGTGGTCACATACATTTGCATTTTCTTGTTCTCTAGAAGAGACACAATGTACCCTAGCTCATTAAAGGCTCTGACAAGTTCAGTAATAACCCATGTATCTTATTTGAACGTTGATTCCTTTCCTAGTGGATGCCACCACTGCCGTGGGGAACAGCCAATGGACGTATTCAAGCCTGGCTTCAGCCCAGCTGACCACGGAGCAACCCTCTGCCGCTGGCCCACAGTCCATTCATTAGTTCAACCACTATTTCTCGAGCACCCACTGTGCACTGCGCTAGACGCCACCCTGCTCAGCCAGGCAGCGAAACACCCGAAAGCCTCTTGGCGGAGACGCCCTCGTCCAGCTCTGCCCCTTACTCGCCCGTCACTTCCTCCCTCCACAGCCGCTGTTTCCCTTCATCTGCCACGACGACCATGTGGACGGGAAAAGTTCTACTAAAAGTTTCTGCCGCATGCGTGTAAAGTGAGAGCAACTTAATGCAGGGGTTCTTACCCAGGGGTCCGTGAGCTTGAATTGAAATTGAAAAAACATTCTTTTTGGGGGGCTGTGTTGGTGCGGTATGATGTATTTATTAACTAATACACAGTATAGTGTGGACTCAGTAAGGGGCCCATGATTTTCACCTGATTGGCAAAAGGGTCTGTGGAACGAGAAAGGTCAAGAGTCCCTGCTCTAATGGGAGTTGCATGGTCTTAATTCCCTACCCGTAAAAGAGGGGAGGGGAAGGTCAGCTCCCTTCCATCCAGCGAGTGTCCCCCTTTCACACCAGCTTTTGCTACCCCCTGGGTGGACACAAGGGGGCACAGGTCAAAGTCACGGGGTCCACCAGGGGTCCTCCAGCTCCGAGTATTAGGTCTTGGCTCTGTTCACAACTGAATGGGGGTGGGGCACTGGCGCAAACAGGCCAAGCAGTCAGTTGACAGGCACCGGAGCAGTGTCCACCTGAGCTGCAAAGCCCAGGGAGGAGGGGTCCAGGCAGACTTCCCTGGGACTCCGCACCCACCAGGGGGAACCAGTCAAGCAGCGCGAGGCAGGGTGAAGTGGGCTGGACTGGCCCCAGCTGGGGCAGTGTGGACCACTCACCTGGAAGCCCCTCTCCGTGGGCTCTGGGGCAGGCCGGGGGCGGGGACCCGGGTGGGCGCAGCACAGGGGCGAAGGCGCTCCTCTGCTTGACAGCCGAGATCATGTTGACAGGCGAGAAGGAGAAGACGCTGGTGGTGGGGGCAGCGGCCGGGAGGGACACGGCAGAGGCGGCGGCCAGTGGGGGGCTAGAGGGCATGACTCCGGGTGGGGAGGGGCAGGCGCAGCAGGGGAGGGGGGAGAGATACAACAGGGAGAGAGCACCAGAGTGAGTGGAGGGCCCTGCAGGCGGCTGAGGAGCTCAGGCTCAGATCACCCTGGAGGCTGGAGGCAGGCAGGTGCCTCGGGGGTCTTGGGAAGTTGTCCTGGGCCAGTCCTTGCCTCCTTGGGGTTCTGGAGACCCTTTCCCAGGGCTGGAGGGCCGGGGCCAGGCCAGGTAGAAATGAAAGCAAGAGTAAAGCACCCAACAAACAAATCCTTGGAGGTGTCCCAAAGACGAGAGGTTAGCAAGTAAACACAGACCAGGATCCCCACTGAAGACCACTGGGATTCTAAGATGCTAAGAAGGCTTAGGGGTCCTGGGGTGCCAGGTCAGAGTCTAGAGTTAGGGCTCAGAGAAGAGCTGGGGCAAGTGGTCAGGGCAGGCACAGGCTCCTGCCACAAGGCCTCTCCTTCCTGACCGCCACCCTCATAAGAAGCATCTTGGCTTGCTCCAGACACACTCCCCTTACCCCCTCCCCCGCTCCCTCCCCCACCTCGTCCCCTTCTGGCTTGGTGCAGGTATCCATCATTTCCAGGCTGGGTTCTGGAGGCCTCCTCTATCCCCCTCTTCCAGTTGGTCAATTTTTAAAAGTTCATTTCATTTTTTTTAGGAGGTGTAGCAGTGTGATATTGTTTATGAATTCCAAAAATAGATATTGGACTATGTTTGTGAACTGGTCTGTTCCTCTGGGCATATTAGATTATACTGGATTCGAGGTTTCAGTTTTACTTGATTAAGTTAATGATTAAGGTTTGATTGGGCCACGTCAGTAGTGGACGGGGACTCAGAGAAAACGCACCGCAGAGAAGGGAGGTTAGAGTTTTGAGCTGGAGCCCTGGGAAGTAAACACACAGAGGAGCAGATATGTGAGGAAAGAGAGGAGGCTCCACTAGACACGGCAGAGGCCCCAAGAAGAGAGACAAGCCATTCACCTGATAATTTATAGCTGGCCTTGTGGAGAGACCAGAGCAGCTGAGCCAGGAGAGAAATGAGCCCTGGGAGAGAGACGAGACTTATCCCAGCCTACAGCTGATATTGGAAGAAGCTGGGACCACAGAGCCAAGAGAGGAAGAGGGAGGCTGAACCCTCGCAGACAGTGGCAGCCATTTCGCTCCAACATGTGGCAACAGACTTTGGTGAGGGAAGTAACGTATGCTTTATGGTCTGGTAACTGTAAGCTTCTACCCCAAATAAATACCCTTTATAAAAACCAAGCGATTTCTGATATTTTGCACCAGCACCCCTTTGGCTGACCAATACAGGAGGTACCAGGGATTGAACCCAGGACTTCGTACATGTGGAGCGCGCACTCAACCACTGAGCTACATCTGCCTCCCTGGCCAATTCTGAAGAGCTGTACAGGACCCACCTCCTCAAACCGTCCTGCTCTCCAGCTCCCCAGCTATCCAGGGCTGTGGACACCTCTCCTGGGAGGAGCCAGGAGGCCTCCTAAACAGACTCTGCCTGCCTCTCCTTCTTGCAGCTCCATTTCCCGAGGTCTCCTGCCCAGGGCCTCACTGAGCCCAGTCCCCTGCCTCGCTCTTCTAAATACAAATAAGGCTGTGGCTGGAGTGTTGTCCAAGCAGCCAGCAGTGGGGAGTCAGGGAGAGGTGAGAGACGTGGCAAAGGCTCCCGGGGGAAACCAATAGCCTGAGGACCACATCTGAGCATCCCCTGCCCCCAGCACAACAATGCCTTCAGCACCATCCCTGACCCCAGTGGACCACCATCTGCCTTCAGACCCTGCTTGTGCCAGCTGAATGGGGGGATCTGAAGGCCTGAGACCAAAGCGGGAAGCAAACCGGCTCTCTCAAGGTCCGGGCTCACAGCCACATTTTGTAGCTGGGGGAGCACTGGGAGTTGTGGGTCAGTCCAGGGCTGCCGACAGCCAAAGCAGAAGGGGGGTGGGGACTAGAGCAGCAGCCCCAGATCCTCTGGCCCGGCCAGTTCTGGATGTCATTTCAGGCACATCCTGGCCAACTCAACAGAAGTGACATGCCCAGAAGGACCCTTCACCCAGGTCAAGACAGCACAAGATGGACCAAGCCTCAGGCAGGTCCAAGGTGTCCCCAGCCTAGGGGGCACCAGGCACAGCCGAGCTCCAGAAGGGTGGGCTGGTTCCTCCACTGCTGGCCGTGTGCGCGGAGGCTGGTGGGGTGGCCCAGGGGAAGCTCTGCCCTGGGGAGGGGCTGGGATGCAAGGGTCACCCAGAGAGAGGGTGTGAGAGTACACCCCAGAGCTGCAGGGAAGTGGGAGACAGCGGCACCTGCCTGGGCAGGGGGCCCATAGAGACAGGCCTTGGGGGCGACGCTGGCCTACAGGGCCCCAGTCCTAGAATTTGAGCCCAGGTCAGGAGGAGAGCCCAGGACAAGGCAACTGGCAAGGAAAGGTAGTAGGTGGCCAGCGTGGCAAACCCAGGACGGGAGCAGCGACAGAAGCCTGGGCAGCTCCTTCCTGGGCAGCCAGCACCACTCCTCTGGCCCAGTGGGCTTTCCTAGGACTTGGCCTCTCTGATGATTGACTGGGAGGCTCCTTGTAGGTGAGCAGGTAAAAATTAACCCTCCCCCAAGCCCAGTGCTCTGTACATAGTAGGTGCTTTGTAAATGTCTTTTGAATAGCTAAGGTAAAAAGAGCTGTAAACGTGCTCTTCTGGGACTTGGTGTTGGAAGGAGGGGCTTGGCAGTGCTAAAATGGTAAAAGCATATAAGCCCCTTGCCCATTCCCCAGTTCTGGGCTGCCCCATCCCAAGAAGCGGGTGGAGCCCTGAATCTGGTCTGGGTCCTTGATGCAGCAAGGAGGACCCAGGACAACTCTAGGCAAGGATGCCAATTAATCTTTTTATGGAGAGGAAACTGAGTTCCCCAAGAAAAGTAACTGGCAGAAGACCACACAGCTCCTGATTTGGACACCGAAACCCTGAAACCAACTCTCTGTAGCCACAGAGGAGTCCCCCGCTCTGGCCCGCCGGGGACCCCTGCCTCTCTGACCAGGGCTCCTGGGGGGCGTAGGGCCAGGGGGAGGCCCGCTTCTCCGGAATCCTGGGTTCCCCTAGACCTCCGGCAGGGGGCGCCAGCCTCCTCCCAATGCCCGGGCGAAAGAAGGCAAGGTGGCAGGCATTAGGCCCGGCTCCTGCCGGACGCCCCCCATTAGTCAGTTTCAGGAGGGAAGGGCTAGAGACGACGTGCACAAGTGGGGTCGTCAAAGGGGGCTAAGGGTGCGAGAAATGCTCTGGCTCCAGGGTCCGGGGTGTGCCGCCGCAGGGAGGGGTCGCGGCGCTGGCGCCCGCCTGCCTGGAGAGGGCGCCTGCGGGGAGGGCTGGCCTTGTGCCAGAGGGCGAGGCCAAGGTCGACCCCCGGGGTGCAGGCGTCGGATGCCTACCCCCATGTGCGGGGGACAAAGCTGCGCCCCACTCCGCTCCCCGGGGCCCCGACTCCACACCCCTCCCCGCGGGCAGGGGACACTCACTGGCGAAGGGCGAAGTGGCCGTGGAGCCGTTGAGGAAGCTGGGGGACCCCGGCACGCCGAGGCCGGCCACGCCCGGACCCCCGTAGCCGCCAAGGCCGCCGCCGTAGCTGCTCTGCTGCGAGCCGGGGCTGGGCGCGAACCCGCGTGGGGACGCGCTGCTGCAGCTGCGCGCGTAGCCTGCGGGAAAGCGGCCGTTAAGGGGGCCCGCTGGGGCACGCGGGACTGCGGGGAGAGGGCGGGCGCACGCACCCGGCTCGGGCCCTGGCGTCGCGTCCCCGACGGCGATGGCCAGCGGGCTGCTGAAAGCGTTGATGCCCACCACGGCGGGGTGCGGGTGGCTGGGGGCCAGGGGCCCGAGCGGGGCGGGCGCGCGGGGCGCGCTGTACAGGGCCTCGGCCACGTCGGCCGCGCGCTTCAGAAGGAGCTCCTGCGGAGACAGGGGCAGGGCAGGGCCGGCACGGCCGCTGAGATCCGCTGCCGCGAGCCTGGGGCGGCGGGCGGGGGCGCTTTACCTGGTTTCCACCGGGCACTCCGTACAGGGCCTCGGCCAAGTCGGCCGCGCGCTTCAGCAGCACCTCCTGCGGGCGTGGAGGGGACGGCGAGACTGAGCGGCGGCCGCCGGGGCGGCAGGGCCTGCTGCCCCTCCTCAGCAGCCAGCGCAGGGCGCGCTCGCCCCCGCCCCGCCGCGCCCCTAAGTACCTTGGGCAGCCTCTCGGGGTCTCCGGGGTGTCTGGGGATGACTTTCTGCAGCCTCTGGAATCCGTAGTCAATAGTGGGCTCGTTCAGGGCTGGGGGAGGGGGCGGCGTTAGCGCGTGGGGCCCTCGGCGCCGGGCCCAGGTGCAGGCCGTCGGAGCCTCGCGGAACTACCCTGTACCCAAGCCAAGCCCAGCCCAAGTCCTCCGGAAACCTGCCGCAGGGCAGGCCGGTCGGCCAGGAGCATGGAAGGACCCTCAGTTGTTTCATTTGTTCTGCGATCATTTACTGAGCCAGGCCGGTGCCAGGAGTTTGAGGTTAACACGCATTTATTATATATCTCATTTGTGATTAGGAAAATAGGGAAACTGCATATACATATTCCTTCTATATGCCTAGGGGCAGGACCGGAGGGAGTTTACTGTTTGGATTTGGTTTTATAGGAGTACTTAAATTCGGTATCCAAAGGAAAACCCGACAGCTTCCTGCCGCGGCTCCCTACGCCCCCTCCCGCCCCCGCCCCCGCAGCTTGGCAGCCTGGCTCCCACCTAACCCACCGCCTCACAGTCCTCGTCTCAACCACATCTCCAGGTTTAGTGCCTTCCACTAGTTTTCCCCAGAGCGCAGAACACTCCCTCTCCCTGTCCGTGCCCAGGCCGACGCCTCTCCCTGGACTTCCCTCCTCTCCATCCTCACCCAACTCCGGCTTCTCACTCCCGGTTTCGCCCACAAGCGCCCCGGCCGCGACGTTGGCCCATCCCCAACTGTTCCCAGCTGGGCCTCCCCCACTTGGCCTGGAGCTCCCTCGGAAGGGCTCCGTGAATATCTGTTGTGTGTGTGCGGGGGAGCTGTGGGTCACTTGGGATGGAACAGGGCGTGGGGCCTGAGAAGGGGAGGTGAAGGACCACCTGGAGCTAGGGCTGGGGGTTTTCTACGCTGCGTCTCCAGGGGTCTTTCGCAAGTGCTTTCAGGTCATGGCTCCAAGGGAGTGGGGTGTACATGTGTGCGCCGAGTGACACCTTGGGGTCACCTAGGGGACCCAAGCGACCCAGGGAAGATGCAGAGGGCAGTGAACCTATCTGGGGGCATCTTTGAAATAAACATCTCCGTGGAGACCGATGTTCTAGACGCTGTTGGGGGGGGGGCACGCCCTGGCGAGAAAGCCCTGCAGGGCGGGGATCCTGAGCCCGGGAAGGAGTTGAGTTGAGGAACTGGAGGGAAGGATAAGTCCGCGTGAGGAGGGTCATGTTGGGTGGGGGTGGGCGTCGCAGCCGCCTGGGGGGGGCGTGGCCACTGGGTGTTCTGGTCAAGCCCCCGCCCGGCTCCCTCCACCTACCCAGGGTCTCCCCTCCCCCGCCAGCCCGACCCCTCACCTGTGTAGACAAAGCGGCCGGGGGCTCCCTTGCAAAACTGCTTGGACTTGTAGGAGAGGGTCACCTCCACCACCCCGGGGATGTGCCGCGGCGGCGTCTGCACACGGATGGCGTGGGGCGTGATGAGCTGCAGCGGGAGAGCGGAGGCCTGCGGACGCGTCCCCGCGAGGGGAGCGCGCGGCCCGAGGGAGCCCGGCCGGTGGCGCACCTCGCTCCACACCAGCACGGTCCCGAACACGACCTGCAGCCCGTCGAAGAAGTTGTCGCCGATGACGATGACGGTGGCGCCGCCCGTAGTCCAGCCCTCCCCGGGGCTGATGGCCTTGATGCAGGGGGTGGCAGCTGGGGCAGAAGAGGAACCGTCAGGAGCGCGCGGTGGCCGGGGCCGGGGCTGGGCCGCGGTCCTCACCTTCCGAGGGGTCCAGGCGGCGCGCCCGGCGGCCATGCTTGGAGTTGTTGTGCACAAACATGTTGTCGGACACGGCCAGCACGTGGCCGTCCACGCTCACCGTCGTGGACACCACCACCTGCGGGGAGAGCGGAGCAGGCTGGAGCCCTCAGGGCACTCTCAAGGGGCAGTTGCCGGGAACCAGCAACTGGAGGGCAGTAGGGGGCGCTGGAGGTCAGGGTGACGGCCTGGGTGGGCTTTTGGCCCCGAGGCCGTGGGGTGGGGGGGGCAGAGGAACTTATCTCGGGAGCTGGAAACAAACGCTGGCTCCTGGGGCAAAGAGTGGCTACTATTTCTGCACACACCAGTGCCCCAGGCCGTGTCCACGGCAGGAGGGGGTCTCAGGCAAGTGGGAGTAAGGGTCTGGATGGGAGGGGGCTGGGGAGCATGAGTCAGAACCGAGAACCCCACCCTCTCCTGGGGAGGAGGTGGGGGCTGCCTCCCCCCCCTGCACTGGGAGGTGTACAGGTTGGGAAAGTGCTAAGGGCAGCTGCTCTCGGCTTCACGCTATGCAAATTACCTGGGTCGTTAATCATGTAAAAATGTCACAATTAGCATCTTCTTAAGTGGGACTCTAATGAAGCCTCCTCCGCAGCCAGGCAGGTCGGGAAGGAGCCGCCCCCCACCCCCACCCCCACCCCCACCGGAGGCCCAGGGCTGGATGGGCTCCGCCTCGGCCCTTGGCGGGAGGGGGGTGCAGCCCACCCCTCCCTCACCGGCCCACCTGGAAGCGGCGCATGTCCCGGGGGTTCCCCGCATTCTTTAGGCAGTTCTGGTTGCATTTGAGGAAGAACTTGAGGAAGAACCTGAAATAGTGCGGTTTCTGTCAAGGGTCCCGGTTCTGGAAACGGATGACGATCCCCGCTTCCTGCCGCGCGCCCCCCAGGACGCTGGCTCCCCCATCGCAGCCCGCGCGTGCCAATACACCCCCGACCCGGGCAGTGATCACCCGGGGCTGAGGGGCCTCACGCAGTGCTGCCTACCATGGAGGGCGTGCGCCCGGACGCGCACCCATTGCTCAGCACACCGCTCGCAGGGCTGCTTCACAGCGTGCAGCCCCTGCCCAAGTCAGTGTCTCACAGCAGGCGTGGCGCTCACACCCTTCACACAGCAAGGCCCTCGCCCCAGACCACCCACAGCCTGCACACGCATCCTAAAGGGCACTTCCATTATGTATACACGCTATACTCACAAAACAGACCCGCCACACTGTGCCCCGCACACAATTATATCCTCCACATACAGCGTCTCACTGGCCGCACTGTCGCTACCCCTCACGCAGGGCGTGCCCGTCACACAAGCATGTGCACAGAAGGAAAGGAACAGGGGAAGCGGCTGTGGCTCAATCAGTAGGGCTCCCGTTTACCATATGGGAGGCCCCGGGTTCGGTTCCCCCGGCCTCCTGGTGAAGGCAAGCCCTCCCGCACGGCGCACGGCGTGGTTAGCTGACCCAGCGACCACAAGCAGCAAGGGAGGGATAAATGAATAAATAAATAAAATCTTAAAAAAAAAAAAAAAAGAAGGAAAGGAACAAAGGAACACAGAGCATTTACCCCAGAGTGGAGTCACCACTCACGGGGGATCCACCCTTCCACATGTTATACCCCCTCCCACCCAGCAGACCCCTCCCATAGGCAGACCCCCTCCCACCCAGCAGACCCCATCACACACTGCAGATCCCCTCCCACCCAGCAGACCCCCTCCCGCACAGCAGACCCCCTCCTGCACAGCAGACTCCATCACACTGCAGACCCTCAGCACATGTTCTCTATCCACTATACACACAGCAAAATCTAACCACAAAGCACAAATGCCCACCGTGCACCTGTCAGACACACTGACACACACTGAGTACCTTTTCCACATACACACTTGAACAAAGCACAGTATGTGAGGCCTGATGACAAAGTGATGAGCTGCCTTTCAGGCAAACCTGGGTGCATGTGGTCGCCCAGTCCTCTGGGCAGGTGGCTGGGACGGCCTTGGCCCTGCCGCCCCAGTATGTCGGTAGCCATGGACAGTGGTCTGACTCTTACACTTTCATAAACTTAGGGTACCATCATTACCTGCCTTGGCCCCTACAGGACTCACAAACTTTAGAGTGCAGTGCTCAAGTCCACTCGACCAGGCACACTGCACTGGGCCACTGTATGAGCTTCCTCAATTTACGGTCACCCTCTGGCTTTATACCCCGAGTTTAGAGTTTAAAGTGGTTGAGCCCCTGCTTTGTATGTACTAGGTCCCGGGTTCAATCTCTAGTTCCTCCTAAAAAAAAAAAAAACAAAAACAAAAAACAAAACAACAAAACCCAGACCTCAGTCTGAACATCATTTGTTCCTCAGCGTTGCCTCCAAAGTCTGCAAACATAAAATTCACTTTCAGAGGAAAATTTGTTATGGGCTCTGAAAGCTCAGCCCCCAAAGAGGGAGACCCCAAGTGTTGGGAGGAGTGGACACCACCCCTGGAAAATAGGGTCCCCAGGAGGTGGCCCTCACCAGGGGCTGTAGCTGTCCAGCCCCTGGAGACGCACCGCCCCCAGGTCCTGCCTCTGGCCACATAGCGGACCCCTCAGCACTTGTCATTGCCCCCCACACAATGCGCGTCCCTCTGGTGCCCCTTCCTCAGAGGCTTTGCGTCAGCATGCATGTCTACCCAGTGGACAGCTCCCAGAAGAACTGCCCATCGTGCAGACTTCTGTCCTCCACTGCAGAGCACTCTGTGGTGATGACACCCCAGATGACCAAATAGGGGCCACGCAGTGTGGACACCCTGTATACCCTCATAAGTCACCCCAAGGTGCAGACACCGCCAGCGCTCCCAATAGCACCCCCGCACAGTGCCAAACTCCCCACACCCCTACATTTATATGACAGACACCCCAATCACGGGAACTGTGCACACCCGTTCTCCAAACGCAGGGCTCCTGTGCTCAGGCCTTTACAAGGAATGCCCCAAAGAGTGATCCACTCCTGCGCCCAGTGCCCCCAGCCCCACTCCCGAGCCCACAGAAGCAGAAGGAAGGCTGCTGGGGCACCTTCCAGTGCTGCCTCTGGGGCATCCTTTAGTGCTGACCCCCCCAAAGCCTCAGGCTCCAGCTCCCCCGGGGCACGCTCGTTGGTCCCTCCTCTCTGCCCTTCTGGCGCAGGTCCCCCATGCAGCTTCCATCTGTCCTTTGGCTCCAGCACCAATTCCCGCTCCCCGTCAGGCCACGCTAGATTTCAGGGTCCACCCCTCCCCCCCCCTTCCAGCACCTCCATCCTGTGCCACCCATCCCTTGGAAGGAGAGCGCCCAGGCAGCCCCTGGGTGAGACAGGGCCTGAGGTGGGTAGGGATGTGTGCATCGCTGGGGGGCTGAGGAAGCCCCTCAGAGCCCGGAGGGGCCCAGGGGTGTTCTTTGTGCAGCCCACCTGCCCCCACCCTCTGGGGGTGGGAGGGGAGTCTGAGAAAGCCCCTGGCCCTGGCTGGGCTCTGCCACAGCTCTGGCCACCCAGGGAGCCCTCTCAGGTGATGCCCTGAGTTAAGGTCAGAACTGTGCCCAGTGCCATCCCCGCGGTGGCCACGAGGCTCTCGGGGGCATGCTTTCCTCATCTGGGCCATGGGAAGAGGGCAGGAATAAAGGGTGAGCAAGGTCAAGTCCCAAGAGCTGCGTTAGAATTAGCGGGATAAAGCACCCTGAATACAAGGGCAGGTTACAAATAAAACGCATCAGGGAGCAAGTTTGCACACAAATGTGGGAAGTGGCCCTGGTCTAGTCTGCCGAGCGCCTGGCAGGTGCCCGTCACTCTGCCTTGAGTGTTTAGTCCTCTCCAAGTCCAGAGGTGGTACAGGTCTGCAGTCAGTCCCACTGTGCCGATGAGAAGCCAGAGGATAAGAACAAGTCACACAGCCACAGCCAGTAAATGCGAAGTTGAGATATGAACCTGGTGCCCCCAAGAGCCCCTCCAAGGGGAGCTCAGAGTGTGTCCTGCCCCTGCCCTGAGCCTCCTGCAGCTGCAGCCCCCAGGGACAGGCTGGGCGGGGATTTTCTCTAGGTTACAAAGTACACCCGGTTGCAGAGGAGAGACCCAAGCCCCTGCGCTCAGCTCCGGGTCTTTGGCTTTGTGGTTGCTGCTCTCAAGCTGAGAAGATTTTCACTACCACCAGAGGAACACAACCAGCCAAGATTTGAGCATGGCTGAAGCTCAGTGGAGGGTTCCTGTGGCTCATTAATCGAGAGTTTAACCAAAGGGTTAGCCAGCGAGAGGCATTTAAAGGGTCAGCCCTGCAGTACGGCTGTGATACCTGTGACAAATGAGGGAGAGCAGTTCACCTGCACCTTACCACCTTCTGAACTAGTCCAGCCTTCCTAATTGCTTCTATAAATGTGTTTTATTCCTCCTTGCAAAAACATCTCTCTTTAAAGTAAATTAAAATGAGCCATCCTTGTCAATGGAATATTTCCTACCACAGAAACAAACGCTGGGGAAGCCGATGTGGCTCAAGCAATTGGGCTCCCATCTACCCTATAGGAGGCCCAGGGTTTAATTCCCGGGGTCTCCTGGTGAAGGGGAGCTGGCCCATGCAGAGTGCTGGTCTGTGCAGAGTGGCACAGCAAGATGACACAACAAAAAGAGACACAGAGGAGAGACAATAAAAGACACAGCAGACCAGGGAGCCGAGGTGGCGCAAGAGATTGAGCGCCTCTCTCCACTCCAGAAAGTCCCAGAATCGGTTCCCGGTGCCGCCTAAAGAGTAGACAAGCAGACACAGAAGAACACACAGCAAATGGACAGAGAGAGCAGACAAGGGGGGAGGGAATAAATAAATCTTTAAAAAAAAAGAAAAAAAGAAAATGCTGGATTGAATATGACTCAAGTTCAACGTCTACTTGCACACAACTTCTCAGAGGACTGTCCTGCTCTAGGAGAGCTCCCCTAGTGCCAGGCTTCACTCAAAAGAGACCCTCAAGAAGTTAGGAAATGTGGATTTGCTCCTGGAAAAGGGATGTGCCCTCCTGGATCACCCCCAACCCCAGCTGCTGCAAGCATTGGCTATTAAAAAGTTCACAGCTACCCCCTCCCTGAGAACAGCCAAGGAGGGACTGCGGTCGGGGTCTTGTCTCAGTGAGAAATTGGCTGTTGTTGCCATCCGCAATCCAAAGCTTCCGGTGGGTTCAGGCAGGCATCAGCGTCCTAGCTGAGGCCCCCTCCTTGCTCAGCTTCTCCCCGCCCCATCTGCGTCCCCCTCCCCTTTCTTCAGAGAGTACTTCCCCAGGAAATCACTTTCACTCAAAGTCCCACTTCAGGGTGGGCCTCCAGGAGCCCCATCCTTGGAAACCTGGCCACAGAGCTAAGGCTTTGACTTTTTCCTCCTCACAGCCCTGTGAAACACATGGGGCAGAAATTATCTTCCCGCTTCCAGAGAGGGACTGTTAGGGACTGAAAGAGCTGGACTGAGAGCCCCAGGGCTCTTCCAACGCCAGGTCTGTGAAGAGCAAGGAAGCGGATGCCTCGACTACAGCGCTGTCCAATGCGAACTTCCCCAAGTTAGAACCACTGGCCACACGTGGCTCTGGAACCCTGAAATATGGGTACTGTGGCTGGGGAACTCCATTTTCCATTTTCTTTCATTTTAATTCATTGAAAGTCAAACTTAAATAGCCACACGTGGCTCCTGGCTGCCATGATGGACTCAGATCTGGGGAGAGGGCAGTGATGTCAGTGGACACCTGGGCTGCAGCAGGGGCTTCAGAGCAGCAGGACGTCCACGAAAGCATTGGGGGAGGCAGCAGATTGGGGGTGGGGGGAGAACACAAGTTTGGCACTGGAGCCTGAGACGGGGAAGCAGGCTGGGGGCTCCTCAGCTAATTGCAGTGCTGAGGGGCCCAGCTTTGCGTGAAACAGAGCGTCTTCTGGGGCAGGACCTGGGCACTTTCTTGCCTGCTGCTGCCACACAGGGACAGAGGAGGTAACGATGGCTGCATCACTCATTCACAGAACTGCTTGAAAAGATTTATTGAATGCCTTCTGTGTGTCAGGCCGTGGGGATATATTTTCTTGGGAAAAATTATGAACCAAGAGAAAGAGAGAAAACTACAGCCCGTAAGTTGGAGTGGTGGGGGGTTCCTATAAATCGCCCGTGAGCTTAGGCCTTTGGGATCTGGAAGGACCAGGGGCGTGTCCCTCTTGGAGGAGGAGGAGACAGGGGCAGTGCATGTGTCCCCGGGGCCTGGCCTTACGCAGCTGTGAGGAGGCAGCCTTGGGCCAGGGACCTGGGGGTGGCTGCAGACTGGGAGGGCCGTGTGCTGGTGGGCTGCCCTGTGTGCCAGTGGGCTGCCCTGGGTGCCCGTGGGCTGCCCAGTGTGGAAGCTGCCTTCCTCTGGCCCAAGCAGGCACCAAGGACTGAGGCTGGAGAAGAGAAGGTGGAGGCGGCGGCTCCAGGCCCAGCTGGGGGTGGTTAGGCGCTTCGGGGCCTTGGCCTGGGGCAGCAGCCAGGGCAGTGATCCCCGGGCCACAACGGCCACCTGCCAGGCCTGGACCAGCTGATGCCCATCAGGGGCAGAGGTGGCTGCAGTACAGATGGGCTGGGGTCTATAAATAGCCAGGGCGCATACATTAGCATGCCAATGCACCGCACCCCATCCTCTATGCTAATGGCCCACCACGCGCCTGAACACCTTCTGTTCCCCTGCATGCATTTGCATGCACAATTAGCATAATCTTGTATAATTAATGAACAGCGTCAATTTTAGCTCCTAAGTAATTTGATTAACATGTTGATAGGGCACTTACTAGGCTCTCCAAGCCTTGGGGCTGGGCATGGGGTCTGAAGAGGGGGAGATGGGCTGGATAGACTGCTAAGGGGCTCCCAGCTGTCCCAGAAGAGCGGGGGTAGGAAGGGCTGCTGATGGGGGGCCTTGGCACTGCCGGGGGAGTGGCAGACGGGCTGGAGCCCGTGTGGACACAGATATGAACACACAGACTCCCCCTGACCCCGTGCCCCAGCCTAGGGATCTTCTGGAAATGAAGGGAGGAGCAGAGGGGGAGGAGGGACACGCAGCAGGTGGAAGCCAGGGAAGGGGAAGGGGGGAGTGGCACACCGGTGAGCAGTCTGGGGATATAAAGGGGAAAGTGGGGGTCCTGAGAGGAAGGAAAAAGTGGCATTCCATGGGTACCTCCTGTTTAAGAATTACGTGAGGGTCAAGATGGGGGGCTGACAAGGTCTGGCATCTTCCACAATGCGCCAAATGATCCAGGGAGAAGAGACAGAAAGGTGTCGCCCCCTTCCTCTTCAGAGGAAGAACCCATTTCCAGCCAGGGACATCCCAGGTCCCCCGGCAGAGGCCCACACACTTCTCTTGCTCACATTTGCCTCAGCTCAATCAGGAAGTTTAATTAGCCTTTCCATGCTCTTCCAAATGACAAACTCCAACCTAAACTTCTCACCAGCATGGCTCTAACTGAACCTTCTGCTGCTGGCCAGGCTCTACTGCACTTGATATCTCACCCTCTAAGAGGCCAATGGGGTGGGATGGGCAGGCACTGCATCCCTGCCAGCTGGGGTTATCTGTCAGCAACACTTCACACATGAGGAAACTGAAGTGCGGCCCTGAGCGCTTGCTCCAAGTCACAGCTCTACAGCTCAGCTTGGCAGGAGGCCCCAAGCCTGCAGAGCACTTTGCTTTCTGGACAGAACTTGTCACTCACCAACCACACCCACCCCACCCATTGTGTCTCCAGGCCTCCCCCTCATGTTTACACTCCCTCTCTTCCCTAATAGCCTCCGGAGGCACTGCCCATGGCTCCTCCCCTGCCGCAGCTTGGGGGCCACTCTGACCCCAAACTTGGCTTCAGCGGTCCAGAGATCATCCCATAAGTCCTTGCTTTGAATTAGGAGTGACTACATCAACCCCAGGGCACATGGGGGACTCTCTCTAGAACCCCTCTGCTTCTCCCTCCCTCAAATGAGTGTTCCCATCTCTGAAAGGGTTGGGGGTGGGGGAAGCAAGTGCCACCTACTTGGCTGGCAAGAGGGAAAACCTCAGCTCCACAGCAGCACTGGCCCAGCAGGGGTTCTGGAACCTCAAGGGGGAATTGCCAGGATGGGGCCTGGACAGAAGCCCGAGCTCTGTCATGGATGTGAGAGCAAAGAGGCCCTGCTGGAAAGGGAGGAGGAGACAGACACTACTGCGGGCTTGCTTTATATCCTCAGCTGCTCCGCAAGCTCCTGCAGGGCAGGAATCCTTGTTTAAACTTTCCTTGCTTAAACTTCTCTGTATTTTCCCAGCATCTATCAGTCCTGCCCCACATTAGGTGCTCACTAATTCACGATGGAATTCAAGAGCCAAAATTATGGTGACAGGATGAATTCTGGACCAAAGCTCCCAAATCACTTTAACAGGGATCAGTGTAAAATCCTACATCAGGTTAAAAAAAATCAGTTGCAGGGACAAGACTTTGAGAATTGCAGAGTAAGGACCTTTGAAAGTCTGTTTCTCTGTAAAGGGAATGAGAACACTGGTAAAAATGGTCAAGATCAACTTTTTCAGAACTCTGAAAATTAACCAAAGGTTTGCAACAATCCAAGGGGTGTTCATTCAGGAAAGATGGCAGAATCTCATTAAGAAGAGAGAGCACCGTGGTGTTTTAACTTGCCCTACCCCACCCCTCTTCTGAGTTCTGTGATACCTGGAAAACAAACAGCCTCACAACAGTGGCAGCTGTGAAAACTAGCAGCCACTGGAAGGGCAGACTGGGTTTGGACTTTCTCAACAAGCTGCACTCTCAGAGAACTGACACTATTTGACCTGTTTCTGGCAGGTCCCATCCTCAGGGCTCGACCTTACTCATCTCCAGGGTGTTTGTTAAAAACAACCAGGGCAATTGTTTAACATTGCCGATGTCTGAGGCAGCAATACCAACTGAGGCAAACAAAGGTTGGCTAAAAAAACTTGCAGAATGAAATGTCCATAGGGGCTTTGAAAAGCTGACATATTCCTGGGGATTTAGAAGGCCATGGCACACAAGTAGGCTGAGCACATGCCCAGGAAAGTTCTGAGAAGGCCTTAATTTCTCACTTCAGCTGACCCTGAGGCCTTGCACAAGCAGGAAGTAAAGGCTAAGGCAGAGTTGTAAATTGCCTGAGCACTGAAGGCATGCCCCAACACACACACACACACAGTCCCTTGGTAAAGGACTGAAGACTTATTGGTTCAAGGCATTTAAGGAAACGTCTGTCCATCATGGACTGACATTAAGCTGAGAAGTCGCTTCCGTGGCCCCATAATGGAATATGGCACATAGAACCAGTCCAGGAAAGTCATTAAACAAATAGCAAATAATAACAAGAACAACAACCAAAAAAAAACACAAAAAAGAAAAAGAAAAACATAAACAAATAGCAGCAAGAACAACAAAACAATAGCAGCAACAAACCTTGTGGGGAGAGGTCTGATCTCCAGAATTGTCATATTATATTACTTAAAATATCCACTTTTCAAAAAAATTTATGAGACATGCAAAGAAACAGTAAAGTATGGTCCATACACTGGATTAAAAAAAAAGCAATCAGTAGAAATTGTCCTTGAAGAAGTTCAGGTGTTAGTGTTATTAGCAAAGACTTTAAATGAGATATTATAAATGTGGTCAATGATCTAATGGAAACCATGCCTAGAGAGCTAAAGTATGGGAATGATGTCTTACTACACAGAGCACAACAATAAGAGATAGAAATTATAAAAATGAGCTAACTGTAAAGGACAGTAATATGAAAAATCACTTAGAGCAACTCAACAGCATATTTGAGTTGACAAAAAAAAACAACAGTGAACTTGAAAATAGGTCAATTGAGATTATCCCATCCAAGGAATCAAAAGAAAAAAGAATGAAGTAAATGAGCAGGACCTCACACATCTTCAAATGTGCCAACATTCATATAATGGAAGTCCCAGAAGGAGAGAAGAAAGGAAAAGGGGCAGAAAGAATACCTGAGGAAATAATGGGAAAAAATTTCCCAAAGTTGATGAAAAACATTAGACCACACAATCAAGAAGCTCAATGAACTCCAAGGAGGATGAACTTGAAGACATCACAAATACATGCATCATACCATAGTCAAACTGCTGAAAGACAAAGATGAAGCGAGAACATGAAAGAGGCAAGAGAGGAGCAACTCCTCACATAAAAGGAATCCCCAATAAGATTAAAAGCTGATATCTCTTCACGAACCATGGAGGGCAAAAGGTAGTGGGATGACATATTGTAAAGTGCTGAGAAAAAAAAACCCTGTAAATAAAGAATTCTATATCCAGCAAAACTACCTTTCAAGAATGAAGGAGAAATCAAGACATTTCCAGATAACAAAAGCTAAGGGAGTATGTCACTAATAGACCTGTCCTATAAGAAATGTTTAAAGGGAGTCCCTCAGGGGGTGAAATTAAAGGACACTAAACAGTAACTAGAATCCACATGAAGAAATAAAGAACACTGGTATAAGCAACTACATAGGCAAATATAAAAGACGGTACAGGGAAGCGGATGTGGCTCAAGCAATTGAACTCCCACCTACCACATGGGAGGTCCTGGGTTCAGTTCCCAGTGCCTCCTGAAAAAGACTAGCAAGGCAGTGAGCTGGCATGAAGGGCTGGTGTGACGAGCTGATGCAACAAGATGATGCAACAAGAAGACACAAAGAGGAAACACAATGAGAGACACAACAAAGCAGTGAGCGGAGGTGGCTCAAGGGATTGAGTACTTCCTTCCCACATGGTAGGTTCCAGGTTCAGTTCCTGGTACCTCCTAAAGAGAACTGGAGCAGACACAGAGAGCACAAAGCGAGCACAAACGAGCGGGGGGCGGGGGGATGTGAATAAATAAATAAAAAGTCTTAAAAAAAAAAAAGACAGTAAAAACCTAATTTTGTTTGTAACTGTCTCTGTCTCTGATTGGAAAAAAAAAAAAAAGACAACTGCATAAAGCAATAATTAAAATATTGTACTGATGGGCTTATAATGTATAAAATGTAATGTGATTGACAATGATAGCACAAAGGAGAGAGAAGGCAATGGAACTATATTTGGACAAGGTTTTTGTATACTATTGAAATTAAGTTGGTATTCATCTGAATTAGATTGTTTTAAATTAATACATTAATTATAATCCTGAAGGCAACTACTTAGAAAATAACATAAAAAATAAGTAAAAGAAACAACAAGGTAATTAAAATGGTACACTAGGAAATATCTATTTAACACATTAAAAAGAGAGTAATGGAGGAATAGAGGAACAACAACAAAAAAGACATATATGACAGAAAATAAATAGCAAAATGGCAGATGTAAATCCCATTTTAGTAGTAATTACACTATGTGTATGTGAATTAAACATTCCAATTAAAAGGCATAGATTGGCAAAATGGTTAAAAAAACATGATCCAACTATATGCTGTCTATAAGAGACACTTTTGACTCAAAGATAAAAGTATTTAGAAAATAGAAAGATGGAAAAAGATATACCATGCAAACACTAACCAAAATAGAGCTAGAATAGCTATACTAGAATTAAAAATAGGCTTTAAGACAAAAAGTGTTACTAGAGACAAAAAAGGATATTTTATAATTATAAAAATGTCAATCCGTTAAAAAGATATAACAATTAAAAACATATATGCCCCTAGCAACAGAGCTCCAAAATACATGAGCCAAAAAACTGGCAGAATGTAAGGGAGAAATAGATAATTCAACAATAACAATTGGAGACTTCAATGTCCTACTTGCAATGATGGATAGAACTACTAGATAGAAGATCTACAAGGAAATAGAAGACTTGAACAACACTATAAACCAACTAAACGTAACAGATATCTATAGACACATATTCAACACCAGTTGGATGCATATTCTTCTCAAGTACACATAGAAAATTTTCCAGGACAGACCATATATTAGTCCATAAAAAAGCCTCAATAAATTTACAAGGATTGAAATTATACAAAGTATACTCTCTAAGCACAATGGAATTAAATTAGGAATCAATAACAGAAGTAAATTTGGGAAATTTACAAATATGTGAAAATTAAACAACCCACTCCTAAACAACCATCGGGTCAAAGAAACACAAGGTAGATTAGAGCATACTTTGATATAAATGAAAACGAAATCACAACATAACAAAGCTTATGGGATACACTGAAGAAGTGTTTAAAAGGAAATTTATAGTTATAAATGCTTATAGTAAAAAAAGAAGAAAGATCTCAAATCAATAACCTAAGTTTCCACCTTAAGAATCATGAAAAAGAACAAGAAACTAAACCCAAAGCAAGCCGTAGGAAGAAAATAATAAAGTTTAGAGTAGAATAAATGAAATAGAGACTAGAAAAAAAGCAGCAAAACCAAAAATTTTTTTGAAAAGACCAACAAAATGAATAAATATTTAACTAAATTGATGAAGGAAAAAAAAAGACTCAAGTCATTAAAATTAGGAATGAAAGAGAGATAATCACTACTAATCTCATAGAAATAGAAGATTATAAAGAAATGCTATGAACAACCATATGCCAACAAATTAGATAACCTAAGAAATGGACAAATTCCTGGAAAGACATAAAGTGCCAGAAATGACTCAAGAAGAATAGACCTATAACAAGAAAAAAGATTGAATTAGTAATTTTAAAACTTCACACAGGGAAGCGGCTGTGGCTCAATCAGTGGGGCTCCCGTTTACCATGTGGGAGGCCCCGGATTCGGTTCCCGAGGCCTCCTGGTGGGGGCAGGCCCGCCCGCTCGGCGTGGTTGGCTGACCCGGTGAGCACAGGCAGCAGGGGGGGGGGATAAATGAATAAATAAATAAAATCTTAAAAAAAAAAAACAAAACTTCACACAAAGAAAATGCCAGGCCCAGATGGACTTACTGGGGAATTCTACCAAATGTTCAAAGAGAAATTAATACCAATCCTTTACAAACTCTTCCAAAAACTGGAAATTGGATCCCTGTCTCACACCATAATAAAAATTAACTCACAGTGAATCACAGACCTATAAAAATCTCAGAAGAAAACATAGGAGGAAATCTTTGTGACCTTGGATTAGGCAATGCTTTCTTAGATATGATCCTAAAGCACAAGTAACCAAAGGAAAAACAGACAAATTGACTTCAACAAAATAAAAAGGTTTTGTATTTCAAAGGACATAATCAAACAACTCAAAAGAAAGCCCACAGAATGAGAGAAAATATCTGTAAATCATATATCTTACGAAGGTCTAGTATCTGTAATATATATAGAAATCTTATATTCCAATGGTACAAAGACAAATAACGCAATTTAAAAATGGGTAAAGGATGTGAATAGACATTTCTCCAAGAAGATACACAAATGGCCTACAAGCACATGAAAAGATGTTTAACATCATCAGCCATCAGGGAAATGCAAATCAAAACCACAATGCGATACCACTTCACACCCACTAGGATGGCTATAATGAAAACATGGACAATAACAAGTGTTGGCAAGATTGTGGAGAAATTGGAACATTGCTAGTAGGAATGTAAAATGGCACAGCTGCTTTGGAAATCAGTTTGGCAGACCCTCAAAAAGTTACCATATGACCCAAGAGAATTGAAAACCTATGTCCACACATAGCAACATTATTCATAATAGCCAAATGGTGGAAACAACCTAAATGTCCATCAGTAGATGAATTGGTAAATAAAATGTGGCATATCATACAATGGGATATTATTTGCAATAAAAAGGAATGCAGTACTGATACACGGTACAACATATGCACACTTTGAAATCACTATGTTAAGAGATAAAAAGCCATTTAAAAAGACCACATACTAGAAGATGCCATTTATATGAAACATCTATAATGACCAAATCCATGGATACAGAATTAGATTAGTGGTTACCAGTGTCTGGGGTGGGGAGGGAGGAAGGAGGATTGGCTGCTAATAGGTACAGGTTTTTTTTTTTGAGGGTTGATGAAAATGTTCCAAAATTAGAAAGTGGTGATGGTTGCACAACTCTGTACATACTGAAAATCACTTAATTGTACACTTTAGAAGAATGAATTAAATGGTGTGTGAATTATATCTTGAAAAAGCCTTTATTTTTTTAAAAAAATCAATTGCAATAAGACAGGCAGGTGGTCCTGAGGTGGTGTTAGTAGAGAAACTGGATATTTTAGTGGATTCAAGTTTGATAGAGGCCAAAGCTGCATGCAATTAGCAAAGAAGCCAAAGCTCTGTACGAGTATGTTGAAGCCACTCAACACAAAGTGGCAAGTGGAAGGCGAGGCTCCACGTCTAAGAACTTGCCCTTCACACCCACACAAGCTCAAGGTCGAAAGGTCACAGGCAGATGGAGGCCTGCGCCAGCTCCCCATTCTAGAAGTGATACTGTGGATCATGGCTCTAGAAGCCATGAATAGAGGAAGCGAGGCAGTGAGGGAGACCAGACAAAAGCATCTGTGGCAGAGAAGGCTCGCTGCCCCCAATATCCCTCTTTTTTCTTTATTTTCGTGATAGAAACCTCTGAATCTTACCTGGGCATGGGGCTGCCCATTTAGAGCCTACCTTTCCCAGCCTCCCTTGCAGGTAGGTATGGCCAATGCATGAGCAGAATGAAGGGTGATATCAGGTAATGTCCTCAGAAGGAGGCTGCTTGTCCTGTTTCTTCTATCCCTCTTTGGTGTCTTTGAACCTGCTTGGACCATGCAGATGAGGAAGTTGCCCTAGGGGAGAGCTGAAGACAAGACAACGTGCTCCTGGGTGACTGTGGAGAAGAGCCACTCTGGACTGATCACCTTGGACCATTTTGAGAGAGAAATAAACAAGCATCTTATATAAGCCACTGCATTTGGGGATTCTTTCTTACAGAAGGGCAGTACCACATGTGCAGTGCCATCAAATGGTGGGCTGGGAGGGGAGGGGAGAGCCTCCAGTTGGTGGGTGGCGCTGTGGCCTTGTCGTGTGCGGCTGCTCGGTGGTTATGGGGGCAGCAGAGCCTGCAGAGCTCGCCGTGGGTGATGTGCTGGCTGGAAAATGACTGCAGGGCCCTTGGTGATGACTCTCCCCAGGCCCCTCCCAGGTGGCTCCAAAAGATATGCCCACATCCCAAAGCCTGCGAGTGGGACCTTATTTGGACAAAGTCTTTGCAGGTGTAGTTAAGGGTCTTGAGAGGGGATCATCCTAAATCGTCCGGGGGGGCCCAAATACAGTGACCAGGGTCCTTACAAGGGTGAGGTAGATGGAGATTAGACAGAAGAGGCGGCGGCACTGTGGAGACACGGGAGCCTGGCTGATGGCAGCCACCAGGGGCCCAAGAGGCAAGCAAGGGCTCTTCCCCAGGGCTGGGGGCCAGGCCTCCGGCCCCTAGAAGGACAGGAGAATGCAGCTCTGCATTTGAGCCACCGGTTTGTGGTTTGCAGTGATCTGTGAAAGCACAGCAGAGCCCCGCCCCCACCTGGAATGCCCGCAAGGGTGCCCATGGGAGGGGCCTGTGGCCCAGGGCTGCCCTGTTCTCACCGGGGCACAAAAGACTAGCCCCTGCAGCCTCCAGCTGAACCCACATCCCTGCTGAGCACCTTCCCTGACTCCCCTGCTGCCCTCGCTCTCCTCCTGCAGGCACTTCCCCAAGAAAGCCCCTGCACAAGCGTTCCCGCCACAGGCTCTGCTTCTGGGAAGAGAGCAGTTTATAAATAGTAAGACCATGATCTACCTTTGTGCAGCAGGACGCCTCAGAGTTGGAGTCCAGCAGCTGCCGGTCACTTACATACCTGCCCACAGCCTGCGAGGTGGGTTTGGTGGCCGTGTGCTCACTACCCTACTCTAGGTGCCAGGCAGGAGCTGCAGGGTGGGCTCAGGGTGCTGCAGCCCCCCTTCTCCGTAAGGGAAGATGTGATGAGCTCCTGTCTCACTTAGGCTAGTGGGGGAGCTTCAGAAGAACTTCCTGGAGCAGTTGACAAAAGTCCCTAGGTTTTGAAGAGCAGAGAAAATGGAACTGAACTCACCCCTGTGAAGTGTAACAGCAAAAGGCCGCGGATGGCGGCCGAGCAGGGGCAGGGGCTGGTGGGGTGGCTCTGGGAACCAGCATGCTTCCAGAGTTATTAGGGCTTGTTTCTTTCAACTCTCAGAGGGAAGATGATTGTGAACAGTTATAAAAATGCCCCCAAAAGGGAGCAGGGGCTTCCAAATGAGGAGCTCCTAACCTTTTTTGGTGCCATGGACCCCACTGGCAGCCTGGTACTGGAGCCCTTCTCAGAACAATGTTCTAAATGCACAAATAAAAGACATGGGATTACAAAGGAGACCAATTATATTGATACACACTTACCAAAATATTTTTAAAAATTGTGATAAAGTTATACACAGACTTCTTCATGAATTCATCAAGCAGCAGGCCTGAAAACTATAATAATTTTGAAGTAGCAATGAGTATAATAATGCTTTAAAGTATTTGCAACAGTTCTGCTGTGATGGGAAGAGCCTCCAATGGCGACAGAATTACATGTGTTGCTGGAACTTCTGTGGTCTCTTTCAGACTCTTACTATTGAAGCATATGCTAAAGGCTTCCTAAACTGGAAGTTAGTTAAAATAAAGGGAATTTTTCCTCTCCAAGTTTGTGGGTCTCTGAATTTCATGCAGGGAATATTTCTGACCTCAGGATACGCACCCCTGCTGTGGACAAACAGGAGGGTGTAGAAGCTGAGGGGCCCCCAAGGGGACATGCTGAGGCCACAGAAGCACCCCAGAGGTGCCGCCACGTGCAGGGCGTGGCCACCAGGGTGCGTGAGGAAACCTCCCCTCCCCTCCCCCACGCCTGTGGGGTGAAGCACGAGGAGGAAGAGAGGATCCTCTGTCGCTCCCTCTGCCAGCTCCTCCCGCATCGCCGAGCCGCAGGCCCACGCCAGCGACCGGGGACTTCCGGGTTAGACAGTCTCTGTCTCTACGTTAGACTCCTGGATGTTTTATCTTAAATTTTTTCTTTTTTTTGGTTTTCTTTTGGGTATTTTATTACCTAAACGTGGCCAGAGGATTTTTATGAGAGAGCAGCCCACGACTCATGCAGAGCAGTCGGGAAGAGCAAAGTAACTTGTGTTTCCGCCCTTCCTCATGCGGCTTGTACAATCAGTGGAATCATCTTACAAGCATTTTTAAGGCTTACATTCCTAAAGATCTCAGTATGAGTTCAATTCGATCCCAGTTAAAATGACCTCAGGATATTGTTCTGGGGACCTGGACAAGTTACTTCTAAGCTCATACAAAGAATAATCAAGAATAGTTAAGTAATGGGGAGGGAATTAGATCTACCAGTTATTAAAACACGTTATAAATTTTCAAAAATTTTAAGAGCATGGTGTTTCCCTGAATAAAAAGATGGAATAACGAATGAGAATACAAAGTCCAGAAATACACACAATTACATTTAGGAATTTAGAATATAGTGTGGGTGGTACTTCAGATTGGTAGGAGAAAGATGCATTACTCCATAAATGTTGGGAAAACAGGCAGCCATCAGAAAAAAAAATACAGGTGGACCCCTTTCCTACCTCTCGCCAGGGTAAATATCTAATGAATGATCTCTTCACCCAGGATTATGGGAAACTACGTATCCTAAATTGCCCTCCCAGTACTAGATCCTGGGCTTGTAACCAAATGGTAAGAAAAATCTCCAAGGGTCTTACAGCATACGTTGAATGACAATATCAACACAGGGATGGAGAGCAGGGCTCACATCGGAGGAGATGCTCAGAGAAACCTAAAGAGTTACAGGTTGGTAGCACCCCTTGTCCCTGGCAGAATCAAATACAATTCCTCCCAGAGGAGAGCATACCAGTTTTGACCCAGATTCGGTTCAAAAATATTATTAGAAATAAGAGTCAAGGGAAGTGGATGTGGCTCAAGTGATTGAGCTCCCACCTACCACACGGGAGGTCCCTGGTTTGGTTCCCAGTGCCTCCCAAAGAAGACAAGCAAGACAGCGAGCTGGCGCAACAAGATGATGCAACAAGAGACACAAGGAGGAAAACATAATGAGAGACACAAAAAAAGCAGGGAGCGGAGGTGGCGCAAGTGATTAGGTGTTTCCCTCCCACATGGGAGGTCCATTTGGTTCCTGATGCCTCCTAAAAGGAAGACGAGCACACAATGAACAGACACAGCAAGTACAAACAAAAAGGGGGTGGGAGAAATAAATAAAATAAATCTTAAAAATATAAAAAGAAATAAAGGGTCAATACACACTGATAAAAGATTCAATTCAGAAGGAAGCTATAACATTTTTAAACTTGTCCACACAAAAAAATATTCAATAATCTAGATGTATCAAAAATTGATGGAACCACAGGGATAAGCTAAAAATTCACGTGGGAGATGATAAGCTCCTCTCTCAGTTACTCATAAGTCAAACAGATAATGATAAAGACAGACCTGGGCAGCACAATTAACAACTTTGATTTAATGAATTATGTAAAAGAGTATCCCCCCACTCTATGTCCAATTAGGTTAGAAATTAGCAACAATGATAAAGAGAAAATTTCCACATGTTTGGAAGTTAAGGAACAGACTTCTACTTCTGCTTCTGGCCAAGAGGGAGTAACAGGGACAGGATTTACCCTGTGTCCTGAAAAAAACAAAACAGAACAGTCATCTAAACCAACAATTTTCAGGACAATGGACATCATACAACGAAGGACAGTGATCCCTGGGAGATGGGAAGCCACGAGGTAAGCCCTACAAATGTCCCAGCTTACTGCTTTGAGAGTTTCCAGGCCATGGCAGGGTGAGGGGTGGAGGCACTGAGGCAGAGCCTAGCAGGCTCCCAGGGCTGAGGAGATGGAGCTAGGAGTCCAGGGAGACCAAGGAAATTAAATTCATGGGATAGAGCATCAGAGAGGGGACAGCTGCACACAGAGAGAACCCCGGGGAGTGGTGGTGGGTCCTTGAGCATTCTGAGAGTACTGATCAGTGCACGCACGTAAGGAAACCACTCCAGGCCAGGGATAAAGCAAGCAATTCCTGACACTCACACAGCGCAGGGAATAGTGCCTATTTCCACCAGCCAGACCAAAAAAAATTATAATTCATGGGTCAGTGGGTAGAATACTCAGGAAGGTCTTACTTTAGTAGCAGGAAAAAATTAGCCCCAGACTGAGTATTTGGTGGACCCATCTAATAAATCATAAAAGCAAGACTCAAAAAGATAAAACTGTTTCTAAGTAACTTAACTGTATCCCAGAACAAAGCTCAATAGGAATACAAAAGTATTCACCACCCAACAAGGTAGCATTAATAATGTCTGGCATCCAATCAAAGATTACCAGGCATGCCAAGACGCAGGAAAACATGCCTCTTAATGAGAAGAGTCAATCTGTTGAAACTGACCAAAAGACACAGATGTTAGGGTTAGCAGAAAAGGACAAGAGTTATAACTGTATTCTATCTGTTCAAAAATTTAAGTAGAGATATGGAAGATATAGAAAAGATACAAATTAAATTTCTAGAGATGAAAACTACACTGGATGGGGCTAATGGCAGCTGAGATATTGCAGAAGGAAAGATTAGTAAACTCGAAAGCACAGCAATAGAAATTATCCAACAAGAAACACAAGGAGAAAAAAAGAATAAAAAGAAGCAGCAGCAAGAAAGAAAAGAAAAGAGCATCATCAGTAAGCTGTGGGACAATTTCCAGCACCCTAATATATAGGTAATTGGAGTCCTCAGAGGAGGAGGGTCAGAAAAAAACATTTGAAGAAATGCTGGCCAAAAACTTTCCAAACGTAATGAAAACTACACACTCATAGACCTCCAAGATCAATGACCCCAAGCAAAAGAAACACTAAGAAAACTACCCCAAGGAGCAGCATAATCAAATTGCCCAAAACCAATGATAAAGAGAAAAATCTTAAAAGCAGGCAGAGATAAAAGATATGTCATACTCAGAGGAACAGAGATGCGGACGACATCCAATTACTCATTGGAAATGCAAGAGAGCAGACAGTGCAGCAAGATCTGGAAATACTGTCAATCTAGAATTCTAGACCCAGAAAAAACACTCGTAAAATGAAGGTGAAATAAAGACATTTTCAGAACAAAAGTTGAAAGAATTCATCACCAGCACACACCCATACCATAAGAAAAGTTAGAGGATGCCCTTCAGGGAGTGGATGTGGCTCAAGAGGTTGAGCACCTACCTCCCACATGGGAGACGCTGGGTTTGGTTCCAGTGCCTCCTAAAAACAAACAAACAAAAAAACAACAAGCAAAAACAAATGAAAAACCAACTCCAGGGAATCTAATGTGGCTCAGTGGTTGAGCACTGGCTTCCCACATATAAGGTCCTGGGTTCAATCCCTGGCATCTGGTACCTAAAAAAAAAAAAAGAATACCCTTCAGGCATAAGGAAAATAATGCTAGATGTAAATCTGAATCTAAACATGATAACTACATGGGGAGAAATCAAAGGGGAAATTAAAAAGTATTTAAAACTGAATGAAAATGAAAACCCAACATAACAGAACTTGTGGTATGCCATTAAAGCATAGTTAGGAAGAAATGGATAGCACTAAAAGCCTATTTTAGACAAAAAGAAATTTCTCAAATCAGTGACTTCAGCTTCTACCTTAAGAAAGTTGAAAAAGGAGAGAAAATTAAACCCAAAGTAAGCAGAAGAAAGGAAATAAAAACAACCAAAGTAGAAATCGATGAAATAGTAAAAAGAAAAACAATGGAGAAAAAATCAATGAAACCAAAAGCTGGTTCTTTGAATCAATAAAAAAGATCAATAAAATGGATAAACTAGACTGATCAGGGAAAAAAAGAAGACGTGATTTACCAAGGAGGAATGAGAGATGATATCACAACAGATTATAGAGATATTAAAAGGATAAGGGAATTTTATGAACATTTTAAGCTAACAAATTCAACAACTTAGAAGAAATGGATAAATTTATTGAAAGACAGATTACCAAAGGTCACTCAAGAAGAAATAGCTAATTTCCTATATCTATTAAAGACATTGAAATTGTAGTTAATCTTTCCACGAAGGAAACTCCTGCCCAGATGGTTCACTGGTGAATTCTACCAAACATTTACGGAAGAAATAATACCAATTCTGTACAAACTTCCAAAAAGTTGAAGAGAAGGAAACACTTCCCAACTCATTCTATGAGGCCAACATTACCCTGATACCAAGACCAGACAAAGAAATTATAGGAAAACTATAAATATCTGTCATGAACATAGCTGCAAAAGTTCTAAACAAAATTTTAGCAAATCGAATCCAGCAGTGTGTTAAAAAGATAATACACCGGGGTTGGATGTAGCTCAACTGGTTGGGCGTCCGTCTCCCATACGGAGGGACCTGGGTTTGATCCCCGGGACCTCCCGGTTTAAAAAAAAAAAAAAAAAAAAAGATAATACACCATGACCAAGTGGGCTTAACCAGCAAAAGTTGGGTTGGGTTACTATTAGAAGATCAATGTAATTCACCTTATTAACAAACTAAAAAAGAAAAAAATATACGATCATCTCAATAGATGTAGAAAAACCATTTGTCAAAATCTAACATCCATTCCTGATAAATTTCTCAGCAAACTTCCTCAGCATAATACAGGGCATTTACGAAAAGCTTATAACTAACATCATATAGATGGGGAAGTGGAACGATTTCCTCCTCAGATCAGGAACAAGGCTGACATGTGCATTTACCATGACTACTCAACACTGAACTAGAAATTCTCACCAGCACAATCAGGCAAGAAAAAGAAATAGAAGGTATCCAAAGTAGAAGGGAAGAAATAAAGTGTCTTTATTTGCAGAAAAATTATTGTCTATGTAGAAAATCCCACAGAATCTAAAAACAGCATCTAGAACTAATGAGCTTAGCAAGTTTGCAGGATACAAGGTCAGTAAACAAAAATCAATTGTATTTCTCTATATTAGCAATGAACAATCAAAAATAGAAATTTAAAACACAGTTCCATTCATAATAACAAAAAACAATGAAACAAGGAAAAATCTGACAAAAGATATACACTGAAAACTACAAAATATTGCTGAGAGAAATTAAAGAAGACCTCAATAAATGGAGAGAGAAACCTTGTTCATGGATTGGAAGGCTCAATATTGTTAAGATGTCAGTTTTCCCAAAACTGATCTATAAAGTCAACATAACTGCAATTAAAATCCCAGTGGGGGGGTCGGATGTGGCTCAACTGGTTGGGCGTCCTTCTCCCATATGGAGAGACCCGGGTTCGATCCCCGGGACCTCCCGGTAAAAAAAAAAAAAAAAAATCCCAGTGGGTTATTTTGTAGAAATTGACAAGCAGATTCCAAAATTATCATGGCAATGCAAAGAACCTAGAATAGTCAAAACAACTCACTTATACTACCTGTTTTCAAGAATTATTATGAAGCTACAGTAATCAAAACGGTGTGGCATTGGCAAAAAGAGAGAATAAAAATAGCAGATAACCCAACACATATATGCACAAATGATTGTTTTGTTTTGTTTGCCAAATGATTTTTGACAAAAGAGTAAAGACAACGCGGTGGAGAAAGGATAGATTTTCAAGAATGGTGCTGGAACAATTGAATATCTATATGTAAAAAACAAACCAAACAACAACAAAAATCACCTTGAATCCATACCTCTCACCAGCTAAAAACAAAAACAAAACAAAAAACTAAAAATGGATCATAGACCTAAATGTAAAACCTAAAATTACGAAACTTCTAGAAGAAGACATAGGGGGAATTTTTCATGAATTTGGGTTAGGCAAAGATTTCTTAGATATGAGAGCAAAACCACAATCCACAAAAGAAACAATTGATAAATTAGACTTCATCAAATTAAAAACTTCTGCACTCAAAAGACACTATTAAGATGGATGGTACAAAGCATGGGACTGTATAACACAGGGAATCCAGTGGTGGAAGATGGACTGTGGCTAACAAGGCAAATATGAGAATGTTCTCTCATGAACTAACACTAATACAGGGTGTTAATAACTGGGTGGGTTGGGAGAAAAATACACCAAATATAAGATATGGGCTATAGTTAGCTCCTAGTTTGTTTCACAACAGTGAAGGTGTTGGTGGTGGGATGATGTATGGGAGCCCTGTATAAGCATGTTTGTTTCGTAAGTTCACAACTTTTACTATATACTTATTGTTTATTTTTGTGCATGTATGTATACATAATTCAATAAAATTTTATTAAAAATATTTTTTACTGAGGCTAACTCATAATTGCCCTTCAGAGAACTGCAAGCTTAATCCCAATGACTAAAAGAATGTCCTAGGTCTTATTCCATGAAAACAGACACTAGTTATATCGTAACTAATTCATCAACTGGACAATACTTATTGAGACTCAGCAATTTGATGCTTATAATACCTGATTTAGAATTGAATAATGGTTGTCCATTTTCATTTAGTTCATTGTCTGGTTATTAGTTTTATAAACCTGATTTTCAAGTTTTAAAGATGCTTAGGATAGTTAACAAGATATTGATCTGAAAAAAGACACTATTAAGAGAATAAAAAGACAGGTTGCTGACTGGGAAAAAATTTTGCAAAGCACATATCTGATAAAAAGACTTGTATCCACAGTAGATAAAGAACTCTCAAAAATTAGTAATAAGAAAAGAAACAACCCAATTAAAAAAAGGAGGGATTTGAAAAGACTCTTCAACAAAGAAAATATATGGACAGCAAACAAGCACATGAAAAGATGTTCAACTTCAGTATTCATTAGGGATATGCAAATTAAGAGCAAAATGAAACAGTTACACACCCATAAGAATGGCAAATATTGAAAAGACAGCCCATATCAAGCCTTGGCGAGGATGTGGAGGAGCTGCAACTCTCATTACTGCTAGTGGGAACGTAAATGGTACAACCAATTTGGAAAGCAGTTTGGCAGTTTCTCATAACTTTAAATAAACACCTACCATATGATCCAACCATTCCACTCCTGGGTGGCTATCCAAGAGAAATAAAAGCATAAAAAGACTTGCACGTGAATTTTATAAAGTTTTATTTGTATTAGCTAAAAACCAGAAACATCCTAAATGTCCATCAATAGTAAAATGGATAAACACACTTGGTATATAAATACAATGGAATACTGTGCAGCAATAAAAAGACATAAACTATTGATACATGCAACAACATGGGTGAATCTCAAAAATATAATTATGCTAAGTCAAAGAAGCTAGACTAAAAAGAGTGCATACTGTCTGATTCCATTTATATAAAACTCTAGAAAAGTCAAACTAATCTCTAGTGATCGAAAGCAGATCAGGGCTGGGAAGCGGCTGTGGCTTGGTCAGTGGGGCTCCCGTTTGCCATGTGGGGGGCCCCGGGTTCGGTTCCCGGGGCCTCCTGGTGGGGGCGGGCCCGCCGGTGCGGCGTGGTTGGCTGACCCGGTGAGCGCGGGCAGCAGGGGGGGGGATAAATGAATAAATAAATAAAATCTTTAAAAAAAAAAAAAGAAAAAGAAAAGAAAGCAGATCAGGGGAAGCGGATGTGGCTCAAGCAGTTGGGCACCTGCCTACCACATGAGAAGTCCCAGGCTTGTTTCCCGGTGCCTCCTAAAGATGACAAGCAAGACAGCAAGCTGGCGCGGCAAGCTAACGCAACAAGATGTCGCAAGGAGATGATGCAATGAGATGATGCAATGAAGAATAACCACGAGGAAACCCAATGAGAGACACAACAAGTGGGAGTGGAGGTGGCTCAAGCCATTGGGTGCCTCCCTCCCACATGCGAGGTCCTGGGTTTGGTTCCCAGTGCCTCCTAAAATAGACGGACACACACAAAAAAGATGGCACACAGAGAGCACAAATGATGGTAGGGGGAGAGAAATAAATAAATAAAATAAATCTTAAAAAAAAAAAAAAGCAGATCAGGGGAGCGGATGTGGCGCAAGCAGTTGAGTGCCCACCTCCCACATGGGAGGTCCTGGGTTTGGTTTCCAGTACTTCCTGAAAAAACAAAAACAAACAACAAGACAAACGTGGCTTATTGGTTGAGTGCCGGCTTCTCACATACAAGGTCCCAGGTTCAATCCCCAGCCCCGGCACTTCAAAAAAAAAAAAAAAGAAAACAGATCAGATCAGTGGCTTCCTGGGGATGGAGGAGAGGGAAGAGAGGGAAGACTTTGTGGGGTGAAGAATATGTTCACACTAGCATGAGCGTGGTGATAGTTTCATGGGTATATATATAGGCCAAAACTTTCTATACTTTAAATATCTACATTTTATGGTACATTAATTATGCCTCAATAAAGTTATTTAAAAACAGAATAAAGATGCATTCTTCTAAGTAGCCTGTTGTTAAAGAAGAAATCATAACAGAAATTCCAGCACTTGGACCTGAGTGATAATGAAAATATGAGGTATGAAAATGTGAGACACATGAAAAGTAGTATTTTATGGAAATGTCATAACCTTACATTATTATATTAGGAAAGAAAAAAGGTAAAAAAATTAATGAGTTAAGCAACCAATTTAAGAAGTTAGAAAAGAACATCATATAAACCCAATGGAAGAAGAGGGAGATGATAAAGATAAATGTAGGAATTAATGTAACACAAAACAAATACATAATAGAAAAATACTGAACAAACTAAAAGTTGGGTTTTAGAAAAGTCTAATAAAAGGGAGAAAACTCTTGCAATAGTTATCAGAGAAAAAGGTAAGATGCAAACAATATCAGGAATGACAAAAGCTAAAGATGTAGCAGAGGGAAGCAGGAGTAGCTTGGTGGCTGAGCACCTGCCTCACACATATGAAGTCCTGGGTTCAATCCCCAGAACCTCCTAAAAAAATAAAGATAGAGCAGAGATAAAAATGATGAGAATTTTATGAACAACCTTATGAAAACAAATCTGAAAACTTAAGCACAATGTACAAATTTCTTTAAAAATACAACTCAGTAGAACATAATCAAGAAGAAACAGAGGAGTGGATGTGGCTCAAGTGGTTGAGCGCCCGCCTCCCACACAGGAGGTCCCGGGCTCGGTTCCTGGTGCCTCCTGAAAAAAAAAAAAAAAAACCAGAAACAAACAACAAGCAAAACAAATAAAAAAGCCAACTCAGGGAAGCCGATGTGGCTCAGTGGTTGAGCGCCGGCTTCCCACATATGAGGTCCCAGGTTCAATCCCCAGCTTCCGGTACCTCAAAAAACAAAACAAAACAAAAAAAGAACTAGAAAATCTAAATAATCCTATGAGCATTAAAAAATTGAGGGAGCAGAGGTGGTCGAAGCCATTGGGCAACTCCCTCCCACATGGGAGGTCCCAGGTTCAGTTCCCAGTGCCTCCTAAAAAAAGAAGACGAGCAGATAACAAGTGCAAAACAACAAGGGAGGGAGAAATAAATAAACACAATAAATCTTTTTAAAAAATTAAAATTTCTCGGTTCCCAGTGCCTCCTAAAAAAATTGAATCATTCAGTGAACAGTACAGGAGAGAACATGCCTATCTAATTATGGAGGCTGGTATAACATTGATATCAAAATCTCACAAAGACATTATAATGAAAGAAAATTATAAGCCAAGCACTGATGGACATAAAGGCAAAAATCTTAAATTATTAATAAATCAAATCCTATAGCATATAAAAAAGATCATCATCTTTGGGCCAGCTTTGTGCTATGCTGATAAGATTGATTTACTGCTTAAAATCACTTTACCTTATCCAATTTTTATTGAACTTTTTATGAAAAAAAATAAAATCAATTAAAGAACAACAACAACAAAAAAGATCGAGTTAGGTTTATACCAGGAGTAATTCAGCATTACAAAATCCATTAATGTTATACAGTACATTAAAAAGCTATATTATCATCTTAATACAAATTGAGAAAAGTAACATATGAAATTCAACATCCATTTATGATTATAAAAAAAACCACTTAGCAAACTTTCTTAACCTGATGACACTTAACTACCGAATAGCTACAGTAACACCATTCTTAATGGTGAAACAGTGGAAACATTTTCTTTAAAATCAAGAACAAGACAAGAATGCTCATTACCACTGCTTCTATTCAAGACTGTACTTGAGATCCTATCCAGTGCAATAGGACATGAAAAAGAAATACATACACGGGGGGAAAAGCTGTTATTGTTTGTATATGATGGCTCCTAAGTAGAAACAAAACAAAACAAAACAAAACAAAACAAACCTAAGGAAAAAGATCTGCTTGAGAAAATCAATTGCATTTCTCTATAGTGTCAAAAAAGAGTTAGAAAATATAATAGGAGATATCATTTACAATAACAACAAAATATAAATGGTACCTAGCAATAAGCTACCCACACATCTGAATGGCTCACTCCCTCACCTCTTCAAGTCTTTCTTCAAAGCCCATCTTCTCAGTTTGGCCTACCCTGATCACCCTATTTAAAACCGCAACCTAGTACAGTGCCTGGTACAGTAGATGGCCAATAAATACTTACTGAACGAGTGAACAAGTGAAATCCTTAAGTGTATAAGAGCTTTACTGAGAAATTATAAAACTGTATTGAAAAGCATTAAAGAAGACCTACTTAAATGAAGAGATATAACATATTCATGGGAAGAATCAGTAGTGTAAAGATGAAAATTCTCCAAATTGATGTATAAATTAATTGCAATGTTAATTAAAACTCAAGACTTGTATGTTTGTGCATGTATATATGTGTTGGTGTGGAACTTGACAGCAGATTCTTAAATTTACATGGAAACACAAAGGGCCAAAACAGACAATACCCACTGAAGAACAACACAAGGTGGGAGACTTTCCCCATATACTTGCCCTATATCATTATTACAAAACTATAGTGATTAAAAAATGTGATGTTGGCACAGGGATTATCAAGTAGATCAAAGGAATAAAACAGAGCTTAGAAACAGACCCACAAATAGACTTGATTTGACATAGATGGTACTTCAGCTCAGGGGGAAAAGATGAGCTATTTAATAAATGGTACTGGAATAGTGATTAATAAGGAAAAATATGGTACATTGGTTCCTTAATTCACAGCATACCCTAAAATCAGTTCCTCATGGATTATAAACTTAAATGTGAAGGGAAAAATGATGAAACTTTTAGAAAAAAATATAGGAGAACATCTTTATGACTTCACACCAGGAATGATTTCTTAAATTAAACACAGAGAAAAAAATCTTAGAGGAAAATATAGACAAATTCAACTACGTTGAGATGATACTTGTAATACCCACATCTGCCAAGGGATCAGTACCTAGAATCTATGAAATAAAATATGGAAAACAGATAAGAAAAAAGCAATTCAAAAGAAAAACGGAGAAAAGACTATAACATACACTTATCAGAAAAAGTAATTCAAATACCAAGAAACAAAAGCTGTTCAACTTCATTAGCGATTAGGAAAATGCAAATTGCGGCCACCACAAATTTCCTCTGTATACCCACTAGATTGGCCAGTGTTGGTGTGGATATGAGCAATGGGGATTTCCACCTTGGAAACCGTTCAGCATTAACTTGTGAAGTCGAACATGTGCATACCCTACCACTTGGCAATTCTGTCCCTAAGTTTCTACCCTAAACAAACTCTTGCACCTATTCCAAGGAGGAGACACAAACAAGAATGTTCCCAGCAGCTTTGCTCATAATAGCAAAAACTGAATACAACAAGCTACAGCTACAAAAGGCAGCACAGGTGAATCTTAAAAACATAATGCTGAATTTAAAGAGGCCATTGCAGGGAGGCGGCTGTGGCTCAATCAGTGGGGCTCCCGTTTGCCGCGTGGGAGGCCCCGGGTTCGGTTCCTGGGGCCTCCTGGTGGGGGCGGGCCCGCCCGTGCGGCGTTGTTGGCTGGCCCGGCGAGCACAGGCAGCGGGGGGGGGGGGGGGAAAAATGAAAAAATAAATAAAATCTTTAAAAAAAAAAAAAAAAGAGGCCATTGCAGGAGTCTACCACAGCATGGTATCATGTTTGTAAAAGCAAATGTAAGCGCAATTAAACAATATGTTGTTTAAGATTATACAAACTGTTGGTAAATTACTTTTTAAAAAGCAAATCTTGTTACCTTTAGAAGAGTGGGCAGGGGAACGCATTCAGGAGGAGCCCAGAGGGTGCCTCGCTGGTGTTGCTATTTCACCACACGCTGGTGTGAGCAAATTCACAGGTGTTCATTGATTAGCATGCTTCACACTTTCTATTATGTTATGCTTTTCTTTTGTATGCATCACATAGGACATCATAACTTAAAAACTTTCAAGAGCATCAAATATTTAAATGTAAAAAAATGAAACCATAGGGAGTGGATGTGGCTCAAGCAGTTGAGTGCCTGCCTCCCACATGGGAAGGCCCAGGTTCAGTCCCTGGTTCCTCCTGAAAAAACAAAACCAAACAACAAGCAAAACAAGTGATAAAAACAACTCAGGTAAGCCAATGTGGCTCAGTGGTTGAGTGACAGCTTCCCACATACGAGGTCCCGGGTTCAATCCCTGGCCGCAGTACCTCAAAAAACAAACAAACAAACAAAAAACAACCACAAAAGTACTAGAAGAAAGAAACCACAGAAGGCATTTAAAAAATAATCTTAGAGTGACAAAGGCCTTTTAAAATATGACAAAAACAACAACAACAACAACAACCCTGGAGTATTTAAAAGATTGGTGAATTGGGCAAGTTTCATCATAAAAGAGATGAAAGACAGCAATCAAGTAGAAAAAATAATCTGCAACAATAGGCAAAGGGCTAATTTCCTTAATATATACTGTTAAAAGCCAATAAGAAAAGCCAACTCTTTATGAAAAAATTAACAAAAGATGTGGACAGACTTCACAGAAAAGGAAATACAAATTGACCTTAAACACATAAAGTGTGCTCAACCTCATTCACAGTAAGAAACGAAATTCACTGGGATATTACTGTTCACTTACAAGATTGTGAAAGATAAAAAAACCCATAACTACTGCTTGCTGCAGTCACTTATCAACCCCTGGAGATCCCAGCTCCAGGACCATTGTACACACTTTCCAATGCTGGTCCTGCCATACTACCTGGAGATTTCAAAATCAGTATAGAGTAATTGTCCCACTTCTCCAACAGCCTTGTCTTCCACCCTCCCTTGGCCAATGCAACCCCCGACTAATTCCACCTCCAGGCAAACCCCTCCCAACCACCTCCTGACTTGACAGCTCAACCCCCTTCTAGTACCTCAACTCCAACAATTCTTTGGCTCCATCAGAACCTCCGTTCGATCCATTCTGCCCTTCTGTCGCTCTCCTGTAGTCCCGCCTTACCCGGCTTAAGTCCCTTGCACCCACTTTCCACCCCCTCGCCCTCTCATGCTTCTGGGCACCCACGTGGCCAGCCCCTAACTCTAGATGATTGCAACCCCTTACCTGCTCAGCATGGCTGGAGAAAGTTCTTATTTTAAATTTATGACCACACACCTCAGGTGGGTCCATGGTGCTGTGTAGCAATCAGGTGACTTTCCTCCTGGACAACTATTTCCTGCCCCCCCCCAGTGCCTTCCTCTCCATCCACACCCGCCACCCACTCTGTGCTCCTTCTGTCTGCCCTGCTGCCAGCTATGCCAGCCCCTCTCCCGTGCCCAGGCCATCCCCTTTGCCTGCACAAGAACACTGTGCCATCACTTTCCCCTTCTTTACTGGATCTTTCTAATTAGCATATGAGCAAATTATGTATTTTTTCTTGGCCTTACATTGTGCTCTAGCCACCACTCCCTTTCTTCTACCCTATTAGCGCCAAACTCAAAAAAGTCCCTGGCTTTGTTGTCTCTCAACTCTCTTGGACCCACTCCTCTCAGACTTCTGCCCCCTCCAGTACCCTGAAATGGCTCTTGTTGAGGTCACCAATGCCTCCACATTCCTAGATCTAATGGTCAAGTCTTGGTCTTTTTATTCCATCCATCAACAGCATTTGATAGAGTTGACTGCTGCCCCCTCCCTGTGGCATGTTCTCATCTAGTGCTCCAGGACCCTGCATTCTCCTGGCTCGCTTTTCCCTCACTGACCATCCTGCTTTGCTGGGCCTCTAAGTGCTGGACACCCCAGGACTCAGTTCTTGGACCTCCTCTATTTACCAGCAACATTCATTCCCAGGGTGACTCCACACATTCAGATTTTATCTTGAGCTCCATCCTCATTTTTCAGCTACTTTCTCAACATCCCCACCTGGATGTTGAGCAAGCACGTAAACCTCACGATATTCCTCCCTCCAAACCTGCCACTCCTGGATTCTCCCCTGCTAAGTTGGAACCATCCTTCCAGTCACTCAGGTCAGAAACCCTGGAGATCTCCTGGACTTCTCTCAATTTCTCGCTGCCTTTCTTTTCTGTCACTCTGTCTCTCTCTCTTTCCATAGCAAATCTTGTCAGTTCTGCCTGTGAAATACATCCAGAATCAATCCACCCATGTCCCAAACCCTCTCCTATTACAGTCTGGTCTCAGCCTGCATCATCTCTCACCTGGATTACTGTGATGAGGCCATCATCTCCCTGCTTCCTACAGGTTCATCTCAACCACATCACTCTTCTCAAAACCCTGCAGTAGCTTCCTGCCTCTCAGAACAAAGTCCTTGTCCACAAGACCCTGCTTGGCCTTGCTCTCCTCCAGCCCCCCTATTGCTTCTCTGATATCCCCTGGCCTTGCCCTCATCCTGCCCCCCATTACTCCTCTGACATCTCTTCCTCCTAGTGCTCCCCTTGCCCGGGCTACCTGGCTTCTCCTCCTTAGGCACAGCAGGCACACCCTGCCTCAGGACCTTTGCACACACAGCTCCTCCTGCTGAGAACACTCCTTTCCTAGATACATTCATGGCTCAGTACCCACTTCCTACAGGTAAATGTCACCTTTTCAGTGAGGCCTTCCTCAAATACTCTACTTAAAATGGCAATACTCCCTTCCCAGGCACCCCTAATCTTCCTTCAAGCTTTATTTTTCTCCTTGGTCCTGATCACGGTACACATTTCATTAATTCAATTAGCTTATGTCTAACTCCCCCACGAGAACGTAAGGCCGTGATCACAGGACTTTTGTCTATTTCGCTTACTGCCATATCCACGTATGCAGAGCACACTGGCACGGAGTAGGTGCTTGAAAACGATTTCCTGGCTGAATGGACGACACAGTGGCCAGAGTGTGGGAATCAGGCATCTCAAAGGCGTGGCAGGAATGCCAGTGGGCAAACTGGCATTCACTGTCAAATCTACACGTGCAGCAGCCTTTGATTGCGATTCTACTTCCAGTAATATCCTTTAGATGACTTCAAACGTGTGTGAAATGACACACGAGAATGGTTGTGTATTTGGAGGGGACTGGATGGTGAGAGACTTGTTGCTGTCAACCCTTTAAAACTTGAATTTTGAGCCATGTGAATGATCTATCTGTTACAAGGAGAATAAGGTGGTAGTTTACGTTCCAAAACGGAATGATCTCTAAGATACTGGAAAAAAGTAAAGTGCAAAAGAATGTGTACAGTATGTTATGCATGGGGTGGGAGAAAATACTTGTCACTATTTATTCTTTTGTACTTTTTGAGTTTTGTACCTTATATACGCACTTCCTTTTCAAAAAGAAATAGAATAAAAACTGCAGTGGGAGAATGCCTTTTTCCATAGATCACCTGGACACTGTGACAGAAAGTTGCCAAGTATTTCCCCATTTTTCAAAGAAACGGACTTCCAGAGAAGTCAAGTCAAATGGCACAGGCTGGAACCAGGACTAGCGCCAGGCTTCCCTGGCAGCCCCCGCCCCTCTCTCCTTTGGCTCTCTATCTCCTCCCCACTGTGCCCCTCCTCTTCCTTCAGGGGCCTGGCTCCAAGCCCAGCCCCAGCGTCAGGACCCAGCCCACCCCGCCCCTCCCTGTACCTGTCGATAATGACGGGGTCCGAGGGCGTCTCGTTCCGGTTGCCACAGCTCTTCCGGTCACAGCAACGGCTGAAGGATGGACGAGGAAGGAATGAAGGAGAGATTACAGTGGGGGGGGGGGTCCCTCCTCCAGGGCAGCTCAGGGTTGAGGGGACTGATGTCCTGTCTCAGGGCTTGGGGGGCTCCCAGGGGCCATGGGGAGGAAAGCTGCGGGTTCTTCTCAGGGACCTCGGAGCTGGCCCTGGGGATCAGGTTGGCCGGGAAACCCTGTCCCAAAGGCAAGTCACCCCTGGGCCCGGGGGGTGGGGGGCAGGCTGCAACCTTGCGAGTGTCGCTTTACTCAGGTGTGCTCCACATGCAGAGGAGCTCAGACTGGAAGCTGAGGTCGACCAACGGCCACAAGGTGAGCCCACCCAGGTAACCAGCACCCAGGCTAAGAAACGAGACCAGAGTCCTGAAGCCGGGCATGTCCCCCTCAGGGTCCCAGTCCTGCCCCAGCGCCGAGATCTGAACCCTATGCCCTTTTTCATGCAGAAGGGAGACGCTGCCTACAAATGCCCAAGAGCTGTGTCTCCCAGGAGCCCCCAGCAGCTCTGACTCAGGCCCTGCCCCCACCTCCCCAGCAGGCCCCTCCCCTGAGCTTCATAATTAAGCTTCCCCTTGGCAACAGGAGGCCTCTCTTACAAAAACACTCGCGAAGCCACATAAACAGGCCTGGCTAATGGGGCCTCAAGGACCCTCTCCTCAGCCACTGCTGGGCCCAGGGGCTCACTCCTCCCACGTCTCCCTGGGGCCCCCCAAGGAGCAGCAGCAGGGGCGGGGCACGGTGAGAGCGAAGGGCTGGGCAGGAGCCCTTGGCCACCTCTTGGCAAGGAGCAGGGTGCCCCCCACCGTGTGCCGGCCCGTCTCACCTGCACATGCTCTCACCTGCACATGATCTCGTGCGTGAGCAGCACTCGGCACATTTCGGGGTTCTTGTCCTGCCCCTCATAGATGATGGCCTGGGGGGATGCACAGACTGGCCTGGGGGAAAGGCGGCTCCTCTCAAGCTGAGGGGCCAGTGCTTCTACACTGGCATCCAGAAGCTCGGGCATACTTTCCGCTTACAGAGCAGGAGCTCCAAGCCGGCGGCCCCAATGGATAACGACTCCTCTCCCAGGCCAGAGGCATCGCCAGGGCAGGCCAGAGGGGTGCGTGGCCTGCGGCTCCTCCAGCCCCTCCACACCCACCCCCCACAATCCCATACTGCCACTGCCTGCCCATCTCCTCCACCACAGTGACCACGGGCTTTCTGGAACTAGCCATCATCTCCTGCCCTGGGGTTGGGTGGAGGCTGCAGGGAGACCCTCCTGTGTGGGAAAGCCCTGGCCTGCCACGGCAGAATCCATCAGTCTTAGCCAGGATTTGAGGTCCCCCAGACCCTTACGCTGTGCTTGGCACAGGACAGTGCTCCAGGAATGCTTGGGGAGGGAGGAGGGAGGAGGGAGGGAGAAGGAGGGGGAGGAGGGATGGAGGGAGGGGGCAGGGAGGAAGGAGGTGGGGGAGGGAGGGGGCAAGGAGGGAGGGGGAGGGAGAGGGAGGAGGGAGGGGGAGGAGGCTGTGGGAGGGGGAGGAGGAAGGGGAAGGGAGAGGGAGGAGGGGAGATTCCCATAGTCTCTCAGCTCCGGCCACTGTGATCTGCTCTCAAGACTGGTCCCTGAGCTTCCTCTGCCCCATCAGCAGGTGGTGAGGGCCTGCAGCAGAAGCCCTGGGGCCACCCAGGTCCCTTCCTAGCCTCAGCTGGAGGGAGCTGCCTCAGCTGAAAGGTCTAGGAGTTACACCCCCTCAGGAGTGGTCCCAGGTGCTCCTTCCTGACTTACTGACTGACATGCAGGATCCTGGCTTCTTGCCTTGGGGACCCAGCTCAGTGCCTCAGGCTGAGCCACATCCTTGCTCAGCTCTGTTCCTGGCCTTGACCTTCCTCCCTCGTTCCCCTTCTCCAAAGAGCACCCTGACCCACCCCCAATAAGCCCTGTGTGGCAGGAACTCGGCAGGGTCCTGGCACAAATGCCACCTTCTGCAGCCTGGCGTAACCCACACCTGCTCCTGCTGTGGCCAGGGTGCTGGGCTGGGGTATGGGGCAAGCACAAGGAGGCACACTCAGGCCCGGGGGGCGCCCTCGGAGGTGGGGTCTGGGTACCTGGGCTGCTCACCTGCTTGGACATGGAGTCTATGAGGCGCACGTAGAGGTCTTGTTCTGTCCGAAGCCCTACGGGTGGGAGGGGGGCAGGCGAGGAGGAGCTGAGGTCTCCGGTGGCTGGACCCCAGCCCACCCCACCTGTCCGCACTGCATTGACAGCAGGACCCCGGCTTCCTCAGGGAAGTGGGCTCTGCTCACCATTGTTGTACACCAGCCAGAGGCGGTAGTGGATCCCGTTGTTGGTCTTCTCGGCGCCATGCTCCTGCAGGGACAGGATGGGCGCTGCCCCAGGCCTCTCCAGGGAGCCTCCACCCTCCCCTACCTGCCGTCCGCTCCCTGTCCTCCTCCATCTACTCATCTGCCCGTCCATCTGCCATGGGGCGGTGGTGGGGGATCCCTGACGCTCACCCCTTCCACCATGCCCCAGCCCCGGGCCCATGAGCCTCACTCGCTCCTTTTCCACAAAGTCCACGAAGGCTGTGCGCTCCACCTCCACAGGCTGCCCCTGCCGGTCATACATGGCTAGCACAAAGTGGAAGAAGTTGGATTTCCTGAGGTTGGAAGGGGGCTGCTTCTCAAAGTGTGCGCGTGCCAGGCCGACACCACTGTGGGGAGAGACGGAGTTGGGAAACCACTGAGCCGCTTGCAGCCAGCAGGGCTGGGAGCCTTGGCCGGCAGATGGCCGGTCAGGACCTGGCTCTTACACATGAAGGGTCTGGGCACAAAATCCCATCGGACAGGCCCTTTCTGCCCAGCCAGAGGCCCCAGCACCACAGCAGGCAGCTACGGGGCACCCCTGCCAGCCCCTTTCCAGGCCTTTCTCCTGAGGCCCACATTTGGAAAGGATGAGCTCCAAAACCAAATGTGCAAACCAGAAGCTCTTGTGCATGCCCGCTGCACCCTGTAGGGCACCAAGGCGCAGCTGGGAGATGCGGAAACAAATATCTCATTGTCCCTCAGCCTCCGGCTGAGACTTGCGTGGGCCTGTGGCCCTGCCTGGGAAATGATGTCCATCAGGCTCACAGCCATCACATTGGCTCAGGGCCACCAGGCGGCCCAGTCGAGACCTGTGCTGTGACCAGGGGTGGGCAGCACCCTCCCAGGTACAGAGGGACCTGCCACAAGGCTTGGAGGAAGACGACCACTAGGCCCCATGCTGGAAGGAGGGGCAGGACTCAGGCCCTTTCCACAAATACTTCCTGAACTCCAGTGATGGACCAAGTGATGAGTGGAGCTGTAGCTAAAGGCTGGAGGGGAGGTAAGGAACAGAATAAGTGGTAGGTGGCCCCCAAAAGATGTCACCAGAGCAAAAACTATAGATGCAATGGAGAAAAAAAAATTAACTTTTTGTGAGAGGTGAGGGGAAGATTTCCTGGAGATGGTGGCCTTTCCCTGGGCCTTGAGGAATGAGGAGGAGCAAAGCAGGTGGAGGAGGCAAAAGGGCAGAGCAAACAGCACAGGAAATGGTCGTGCGTGTGAGGTCCACCGAACCCAGATTTCCAAGAACAAAGAGAGGAGAGAAAAGGTTGCCTTGGTAAGTGACCATGTGAGGCTACGAATGCCAGGCCCGAACGCGTGGCTCCCCTGGGGGCCAGTGTCTTCCAAAGTGCTCCCAGATCTCTCCTCGCTCCAGATCTGCCTACATAAAGGGGTGCTATAGCACATACTTGGAAAATGCAACTTCAAAGCCCACACAGGTATCTGAACATGGCCCTCCAGGAAAGAACCCCACTGGGCCCCACGTCCCGTTTCTTGGTGCCCTCCTCCCACATTTTATCAGGCTTGGTCTGTGTGGTCAATGGAAGAGGGAGACGTGATGGAACATGACTGCGGTTAGCCTTCTTCTCTCTCTCGGGTCATTCACTCGGGAGCCAGCCACCATGTTGCGAGGAACTCGGGACAGGACGTCCACCTGGAGAAGCTGGGGGCCTCCTGCCAGCACCAGCACCATGTGCTAGCCCCAGTCACACTTTCAGATGGCTTCAGCTACACGGGAAACCCTGAGCAAGGACCACCCTGCCTTTCCTGGATTTCGAACCCTCGGAACTATGTGAGGGATGCTTGCTGTTTTAAGCTGCTAAATTTTTTTTTTTTTTTTTTTTTAAAGATTTTATTTATTTATTCATTTATCCCCCCCTTGCTGCTTGTGCTCGCTGGGTCAGCTAACCACGCCGTGCGGGCGGGCTTGCCTTCACCAGGAGGCCCCAGGAACCGAACCTGGGGCCTCCCATATGGTAAACGGGAGCCCTACTGATTGAGCCACAGCCGCTTCCCGAAGCTGCTAAATTTTGAGGTAATTTTTTTATGCAGTAATAGAGCAATTTTGTTGAGGATCATGGAAGGTGATTTAGAGCTATATATCCCAGAAAAAAAGCATGTTCTTAAACTTAATCCATTCCTATGGATTACCCATTGTAAGTAGCACTTTGTGATGCGGTGACTCCAGTTAAGGTATAACCCAACTCAATCAGCCTGGGTCTTAATTCTATTACTGAAGTCTTTTCTATAAACAGAATGAAATCCAGACAGACAGACAGAAAGCCACAGGAAGCAAGAAGCTGAAGGTCAATGGAATCCTGAAGAGAAAGGAGAAGCCAGGAGAGGCTGCCATGTGCACTGCCATGTGACAGAGGAGCCCAGGACCAAGGATCTCTGGCAGTCAGCCCCAGAACGCCAGTCTTCAGGAAGAAAGCACTGCCTTGATGACGCCTCGACTTGGATTTCTCCTGGCCTCAAAACCACAAGCTAGTAAATTCCCACTGTTTAAGCCAACCCACTGCATGGAATTTGCTTGAGCAGCCAAGGAAACTAAAACACATGGTTTGGGAAACGTGACTAAAGGTCACGAGAAAGTTCTGAAGCCAGACAGTGCAGTGTCAGGCTGGCCTTAGAAGATGCTAGGTGGGCAGGGCACAGTAAGAGGACAAGTGGGAAGCTGCTGCAGGGGTGCAGGGGAGAGGATGAGGATGGCGGGACTGCCTTGAGAGCCATTTAGCCCAGCTTTCCCAGTTCCCATCGTGGATGTGCCACTGTGACAACTTCTGCCAGATTCATCACTACTTAATCTTTTCCTCTCACTCTTTTACTGGGCTTCGTGTGAGCCGTCATATCTGCGGTGTCATGGGCTTGGGGGGCTGTTATGGTTTTACTCGTATAGATTACAATAAATACATAAATAATAAAATCCTGCATGGGAGTCCCTGGGAAAGGTTGGTTTAGGAGGCAAAAGTGATGGTCTTGCTTTGCCCGAGCAGGATGGGAGGGGGTCCGCCAATACCTTCTCTACCCTACCTAAGGCTTTTTCTACCAAGGTTCCTTCCTCCAGGGGCCTCGCTCTCCCCACCCCCCAGGCTGCAGTCCTTTGAGTCTAGGCCTTGACCAGCTCCACACCCCTCCCAGCTGAAGAGGGCTGATCGCAGCAGGCCCGATTACTGCCGAACATGCTAATGAGGCATCGGCCCCCAGCCCCACCCCTGGCTTCCAGGCCAGCTTAGCTAGGTCCTCACCACAGGTTCAAGGACCACCTGGGGGAGAGAAGGCCCGAAGGGGGTGGGCTTGTGGAGCCCCCATCACTGCTGCCCAGGAAAGGTGTCTGGAAGGCTCTCAGAGACCGGGGAGGGAGGAGGATGCAGAGGCGGAAAGAGGCGCCACTCAGGCCCTGAGAAGTAACTGACCCCCTGGACCACGCAACACAGACACCTGCAAGTCCAAGTGTCAAGGGTGCCGGCTGAGCCATGGAGGCGCCTCCACACCGCCCAGCCCACTTGGCCAACACTGTGCCCAGGCCCTGGCTGCCTGCACACCTGCCAGGCCCAAGCCCGAAGCCAAGCAAGCCCGAAGCCACACTCCCTTCACGGGACTCTCCCTCCTCCCGGGAGGGAGAAGAGCAGGTACCCCTGGGGCCCAGGCCCCCAGCGGAAGCATCGTCCTGCCTCCCCCCAGGCTGACTCATCCTCCCAGGCTTGCCCTCACCCTGCAGAGCTTGCAGCCCTGGCAGATCGTGGGCGCCGTGCAACAGACCCCGCAGGCTGGGGAGGGTGGCATGGTGGGCAACTCTACCCCAGAGAATGGCTGCAGACTGCCTGCTCCAGACCCCACCTGCTGGGGCTGGGAGAACCTCAAGCTTCTGCTAAAACCCCAGTCTCCAAGAATGACCTCAGGCGCCTTCCGCCTCCAGGACCCCCAGCGCTTCCCCCAAATGCAGCCAGGGACCAATCCAAACCGTGAACCAAGTGCAAGTCCCCAGGGAGCGGGCTGGGAGGCAGAGGGGAGAATTTCGCGTGTCTCCCCTTGGGAATAGCTGATGCTCTCACTTGTATAGAGAAAACAAACCAAGTTTAAAGGACAGGAACGAGAAAAAGATCCACCCACTCAACTCAGGCGCTGGCCACGGGGGTGCCAGTGGTGTGAGAGCCCCATAGCGCAGCCAGGCAGGAGCCTAGTGGGCAGAGGGGCACTGCGCGCTCTTACGGGGCCAGCAGACAGACCTCGGCGGCCTCCAAAGCGGGGCGGCCCAAGGCAGCCTTCAGGTGGGGGGAGGAGGCGAGGCTGTCCCGGGATTCAGCTACAGGAAGGACAGACAGAGGAAGCGGGAGTGGGGCATTTCCCCAGAAGCTGTTCATCTGGGAGGTGACTCCAGGAAACACCATGGGTGGGGAGGTGAGCAACTAGGGCCTGAGCCCACTGGGGAGCTCTGGAGACAGGACAGAGTAGGGGTGGGTGAAGGGCGGGGGTGACCCACCAACTCTGGGCAGTCAAGGGCTGAAGTGCCGTCTGCCTCGCCAGTGGGCAGAGCAGGCGCTGGCGGCCTGAGAACGCTGTCGGCCAGGGGAGCAGGTGCTGGCAGTGGGCACAGCCCCTGACTGAGCGCCCTGAGGGGACGTGGGCAGCCCACACCTAACCCATCCAGAGACCGGGTGCAGCTTGCAGGTGTCAGTGTAGAGCCACAACACCTGGTGCGTGGTTGTGGGTGGAGCCCTGCTGCAGAGACACTGATTCTCTTGGCATCACAGAGGACCAGGCAGCCCAGAAAAAGGCAGGCGACCTCACTAAGGGACGAACATAGCCATACGAACCCTTCTGGAAGGCTCTGAAATGACTGGCACTTCGACAAAATGTTCCAGACCCTTTCCTCTCTACTCCGGAGAGTGCTGAGCTGGTGGGGCCTTTGCTCTTGAAATAAAGAACCCAGATTTGGGAGGAGCGGGTCTCGTTCTTGTAGCTCGCTGCCTTCTAGCCTCTGCTCTGAAACAGGCACCAGGGAAGCCTGAGTTTGCAGGCGCTGGCGGCAAGCACGGCTGCGCAGGACTTTGGGGGTGCCGGTTAGTCACCACCAAGGACGAGCTGACCTTCAGGGCCTGTGCCACGAGGGCATGTGGGAGGACATGGGGGTTGCTATTGCTGGCTCTCAGCCCATCCTGGTGCTCCTTGGACAGGCTGAGCGCGAGGCCCAGAGCCCGCTCTCATGGCAGCCATGCGACATGGCCACAACTGTCCAGCCAAGGCGAAGCCTGCCTCGCGGTCTGTGCTTGCCCCCCAGAAAGCTGCTCACGGCTCTCCACACCCCCAACCACATGCTTGGTATAAATCAGGGCGATTGAACGACTACCCCAACTCCCCCAGAGGATGAGGGACGAGGCTGGAGGCTTCTGCCTCCTTCCCGTGCTCTTCCAACCCCGGGCTCTGTGGAGCACCTTGCCTTGGGCCTGATCCCTTGAGTCTGGGATGCAGGGGAAGCTCTGTGTTGAGTCCACTCCCTGGGGAGGTGGAGAGAACAGAGAGGTACGTCCCGGATTCCCTAAAGCCCCTCTTTTCTAAGGCCAGTCCTTTTCCCCGCCCTGGCCTGGTTACACAAGTGTCACCTCCCACCCCCACAGGCCCCCCTGCCTTGGTGCTCTGTCCTTCCCTTTCTCCAAGCACCCACTGGCCCCTGCTCTGTCTTGCAGGCACCCCCCTGGGCTTCAGGTAGGGCCTGGTATTCTTGCTTCCAACCCCAAGACCTGTGGACCCAGCCCTGCCCAGCCCTACATGCCCGAGCCTGGCCCGAGGGCGAGCTCACTGGGGCACCCACCTCAGTGCAGGACGATGCCGGCAGAGGGAGGGCCCGCTGGGGAGGCGGCTTCATGCTCCCTCCTCCCACGTCCCTGCAGCGGCCTCTGCTCATCTGCCCCAGGAAGCTGGCTCAGCCACCCGGGTCCGAGGGAGCCTGTTCTCGCACTCTGCCTCTGGCCCCTACAGGTGCCCTCCACCCACCTCGACTGCCCACCCTGCTGCCAAGGCCCAGGCTGAAGAGTGGCTGTTAACTATTAAAGCCACCAGAGCGTTTTCTGGCAGGGGGCCAGTGCAGCAGCTTCCCTCCCAGGGACCCTGCTAGTAGGCTGGGGCCACTCAAGGGGAGGGCAGGCCTGCACCCCCAGGGGTCTCCCCAGCAGAGAAGCACATCAGAAGGAAAAGAGAACCACTTCTGGACTGAGTGCCCCAGACCTGCAGGGAGTCTGGGGGAGGTGGGCTGGGGCTGAGCATTTGGGACCTGAGATCAAGTCCCTTTGGCTCAGGGCAGAGGAGCCACAGCAGGGCCAGGGGTCCTTCCCTACGAGAAAGCCAGCAGGCCCCCTACTCCAGCTTCCTCCCTGTTGCCTCCAGGTTAAGGTGTGTTAAGGGTGTGCAGCTCCCTTGCTGAGAACTTACTTCCTGCTGGCTGAGCCTCAGTCACTGATCTTAGCAGGCTCTGGGCCTTCTCTCCCTCACCCACCTTCTGTAAAACCTTGGCATTTTAAAACTGGGGAACAGTAGCTGCTCCAGTACTTGGCTTCCAGGGGTCAGGTAGGACCTGGAGACTACCAAGGTGGAGAGGGGAGCGTGACCGAAGTGGGTCCCAGGAGCTTTCTAAGAGCACCCGACTGCCCCAGCCTTATGGGAGTCCTAAGACTCATTCCACTGGGTGAAGGAGGGGTGAGAGGAGTGCTCGAGGCGAGGGTGCTGGGCTGGGGATCTGGTCCCAGAGATGGTAGGAAGACAGGGCTCATGGTGGGGCAGCTGGCTCTCTGACACCGGTGGATCCCTCATCACAGTCGGGCAGGAGAGTGGTGGATCCCTCATCACAGTCGGGCAGGAGAGTGGGGGTCTTGGATGGGTTTGGGAGGAAGCTGGGAGGGCCTCCAGTTCTGAATCAGAGAAGTTCTCGGCACTTACATGAAAGTGAGAAGCGAAGGCAGGGTCTGCTGTGGCCCCAGTGCATGGAAGACAGTTTGTGGGGAGTGATGGGAGGCTGGGGCTGTGGACCCGGCGGCTGAGAGGTAAAGCAGGGCACAGCTGGCCCTCAAGTCAGGGGGCATGTGACACATGGTGGAAAGTGGTAGCTGTGGGCACTGAAGTTGGGAGCAGGACGCAGACGGGAAATCCATAGACCTTGACAGCCAAGGCCACCTGCATATCCCGAGCAGCCTGGGCAGGGAGCTGTGCTCCTGTGAAGCTTCTCAGAGACAGAGAGAAACCAGGTGGAGGCTGGAGAGGTGGGGCAGGGAAAGTAGTTCTTGTGGCTGTTTTCAGATGTAAACACCTGAGCAGAAGCCCATAAACAGGGAGAGGACAAACAACCTCAGGGAGAACGAGAAAAAAGGACTCCCTAAGGTCGAACATGTGGGCTCCCAGCGTTCGTTCTAAGGCAAATCTCTGGACTGGGGGATGAATGGCCCTGGCTGGAATAAACGCCCCTCTTCAAATTGAAGAAGCCCCCTGAGTCCTAAGATGTGGCCCTGGGGACTCAGAATGGACACTCCAACTCCATCAAGACCCCCCTGTGCACAGCACTGCCCTCTCCTCTTGGGAGGCCCCAGCCCCACTCCCCACTCTTTCTGCATGCCCCACAGGCTTGAAGGCACTGCTGCCTCCAGCATCTGCTCTGGGCAGGGATGAGGGGAGGGCTGGAGAGGACTAGGAACCTTAGATCCCAGAGGCCCTGGAACCCCCAACCCACTTTTATGAGGCTCTTTCCTCTCAAGTTAAATAAAAAAATCAAAACCAACAGAAAATCAGGCAGGACACAGAACTGAATAGGTTCATGTTAACAGCAGTGATGACAGAGAGGTGGATTTTGTTTTATACCTTCCGTTTTTTCTGTAGTTATGCCGATTGCAATGCTTATAGAAATGAAACACACACCAGGCCCTTTCTCATCTCATGGTGGCTCCGGCTGAGCTCCGGGCACCTCCTGCTGAGCTCCGGGCACCTCCCTGCCACCCCGTTAGGAAGGACATGGGTGTAGGACCAGTTTCAGGTGAGCATATCTGTTCTGGGCTGAGGGGCCTTAGACATGGCCAGGGATGTGAGTGTGTGGCCCCTTGGCCAGGCCCGGTGTGGTCAGGAGAGGTGCTGGACCATTCCAGCTGCTGGATCATGCAGCTCAGACCCTCTGGAAAACCAGTTCCCACCCTGCCCCAGCTGTCCCCAGAAGCAGCACCTCCCTAACCCTAACCACTGGGAGCTCCCAAGGGGTGGCTCAACCTGCCCCTATGCCTTCCAGCTGGGGATACAAACAGCCTGGGGCCCATGTGCTGGGTGAGGGAAGGAGGCATGAACAAGTTTCCAAGTTCTCTTCCCGATGCAGGAGCCCATCTGCCCCAGAGGCCCCCTGCCCAAACTCCTGCAAGAGTCAGGGGGTATGTGTGTGTGTGTGGGGGGGGGGGCTGGGTCCCCAGAGACCGTCTGCCAGAAGAGAGACGGGGCCTGAGGCTCCTGCCCCATTCCCACCCCAATCTGTCCGGCCAAGCCGACTGCCCACCTCATCTCTTCCCGGCTGTGTAGTCTCCCGCCGCTTCCCTGGCTCTGCACACCCCCACCCTCCAAGTCGGAGGGGCGTGGGAAAGGAGGGGCTGTGTTTCTTGCTTTTTTCTGGCAGGGAGCCACGGAATTGGACAAGGGGAGGCAGAGGGACTGCCCAGGAAGGAGGGGGAATAGCCTTTCCTCCACGGCTGGTGAGCTGCGGGCAGCGACGGCGCCTACTCCTCCAGAGCCGTGGACAACCTGGTCGCGGTGGCGTTCACAGCCGCGCCGCGAGAGCGACTGTCAGAAGTCAAAGCTGGGACAGCCCAGAGTGGATGCAGAAGCCCCGCCCCGGCCCGCCCCGCACGCTCAGGAGGAAGCACAGGCGCTCAGGACAAGGGTGCGCGGGAGAACTTGCCGGGACCGTCCGGAGTTAAGATTCCCCTGTCCCCTGCCCCAGCGGCTGTGCAAGCACCGAGGACGGAGCGGAGCCGTTCGACCCGAGCGCGCCCGGGACGCGTCCGACCGCTTACCTCTGCGCCGCGGTAGTGGCGTCCAGGATGCCCGCGCCCTGCATCCAGGAGCGCACCGAGCCCAGGCCGGCAGGCAGCAGCGGCTCCTCCTTCAGGTTCAGCCCGCCGCGGGGCAGAGCGTCCTGCGCCGGGAACATAAGGGAGTGCAGTGGGTGGACGCCCCGGACGCCCCCGATCCGGCCCAGCGGAGGCTGCGGGCGCCGCAGCTCAGCCCGACCCGACGGCTCCGCGGGCCGCCGGGAGCGCAGCGCCGCGCCAAGTCCCGGCGCCTCGGTGCGCGCTAGCCTCTCGGGCGCTCCCTCGGAGAAAGCGAGTCCGCAAGCGCCCGCGCTGTCCCCTCCCCTCCTGGGGCGCGGGGCGGGGAGATGGAAGGATTCCCCCGCGGCCTGAGCGCCCGCGGGCGGGCGAGCGACTGCGCGCGGGGAGGGGAGGGCGGGAGAGGAGCCGGCACCCGGCTCCGCGCGGAGGCGCCCCAGAGGCGCGGTCTGGCGGCTGCCTAGGGCCGCGGTCGTCGGAGAGGGGGCCCGAGCGCCCTGGGAGCTGCCTCCGACAAGGCGGGGGCGCGAGGCTGCCCGCCCTTTCCCCCTCGCCACCCCCACCTCCCGCCCGCCCGCGGCGCCGGCGCGGGGCGCTGATTACCATCCGGGAGGCGGAGGCTGCGGGCGCCGAGCTCGGCGGCGGCAGCGGCAGCGGCAGCGGCGGCAGGAGCAGGAGTAGCCGCGCGTCCCGGGGAGAGGCAGGGGGGGCGCCAGCCCAGCCGCCGCCGCCGCCAGCGCCCCGAGTGCTCCGGCGCCCCGGCCCTGCCGCAGCCCCGGGCGGCAGCACCTGGAGCAGCAGCAGCAGCAGACCGGCCGACTCCCC
>JAKSZT010028529.1:450143-489270 GCA_026826555.1 Tolypeutes matacus | reverse complement strand
GGCCATCCCGCCGCCGCCGCCGCTCCCGGGGGAGCGGGAGCCGAAGGGAGGGAGCGCGGGCGGGAGGAGGGATGGCGGGAGCGGGCGGGCCCAGGGGCCGGGGGGGCCGGGGGAGGCGGGGGCGGGGCGGCGCGGCCGGCCGAGGGGCGGCCGGGGACGTGACATCATCGGGGGAGGAGCGGCCGGGCCTGGGCCGCGGCGGCGGGGCGGACCCTGGTGAGCCGGTCGCGGGGGCTGGGGGCTAGGGGCTGCGGCCTGGTCGAGGCCTCGGGAGGGAGCCGGCGGGACCGCGGAGCCGGGCGCCGGGAGAATGCGGGGCGGCGCGGCGAGGGAGCGCAGCCGCCACCCGAGGAGCGCGCCACGCCGCGCTCGGGAGCCTCCAGGTCTCGCCGTCGCCGCAGGACCGAGCGCCCGCGTCTTCGCGGCCTGCCCCAAGCGCTCGCGGTTTTGTCCCCCGACGCCTTGGCGCTCCGCCCTGCCCGTTTTGACGCCTCCGAGCCTTTCCTCTCGGAGTTTTTCGCCTGCTGGGCCAGGCTCGCCGCGTTGTCCCTGGCCCCCCTGGCCTCCGTCTGACCTGGCCCGGGACCCAGCCTCCCCGGCCCTAGCGCCCAGGCCGGGGCCAGGCGTGCTGAGCAGCGTCTCTAGGGTGCCTGGCCTTTCCGTTTCTACCTGCGCCCTTGAGAAAGCTCTTGCTCCTGCCTGCCAGTGCCCGTTAGGCTCTTGGCCCAGCCCGGCCTCCCTCTTCCTGCAGATCTTCCTCTTGTTAGTTCTTGGCTCGCAAGTCTTCTGGCCCTTGACGCTGGGCAGAGCCATTTTTGCCCCTCTCCTCACTTCTGGCCTGGAACGTCCTGGCCAGGCCCTGGACAACCCCAGGGTGAGTCCAGCACTTTCCCGCAGAACGGGATGGGGCTCGGTGGACTGAGCCCCCCCCCCCACTTTCACTCTCAGCGGTCCCTGGGGTTTCACTTTCCTGCCCCAGCTGATTCACCCCTTCTTGGGGCACCTCCAGGTGTGCTGTGAGTGCTCTGCCCCACCCTGACCCAGGTGAAGGGTCTCGGGGCACTGCCTGGCCTCCCACCCCCTCTCGTGACCTCTTTCCTCTTTTACCATTCCTTCCTCCCCTCTTTCCCCATCACCTGCAGGGCTCTCCTTCTTGCCCACACTTCTCAGGTTTTAGCTTATACCCCAAGTGGGGTTACCAAAGGCAGAGCTCTCCTTCAGGTGAGCTCTTCTGCCAATCACTTTCTCCACCTGGCATTCTTCTGACTCAAAAGCCCCGCTCCACACTGGGGGTCCCTGGACCAGCCGCACCAGCCTCAGCTGGGAGCTTGGTGAGAATGCAGAATCACAGGCCACCCTCATGCCCTTGTGGTCTGGCTCCCTCCAGTTGGCCTGCTGGCTCCTGCTCTTTCACCCCCTGGCCTCTCAGGCCCCAGGCCCTGTGACCTCGCCACAGCTGTGGGCTCTCCATGCCTCCTCCCCTACATGCCTGGGAAAGCTGTCCCCGTGGCCAGGGTGCCCTCCGCTTCTCCTCCTATCCCTGTGAGCAGGTCCCAGCTGCTGAGCCTTGCTACCCTGCCCTTCATGCTTTTCCTTGGCCTCAGAGGCATCTTTGGGGAAATGATCGAATGTGGGCCCCTGTCCTGCTTCTGCCAATCCTGAGCCTCCGCTGGGGAGGACAGAGCTGGCCTTGACCTTAGGAGAGGGAGGGCCTGCATCCCACACAGCTCTGCGCCTGGGCCTGTGGTCAGCCGCTTGTCCTTCATCGCCATGTGCCCAGGCCATGTGCATGCTCTTTCCCCACATGCCAGCTCTTCTCCAGACTCTCTGTGTCTCCTGAGCACCTCTTCCTGCTGCCCTCCAGGCTGCAGGCCTGGGGCCCTGAGTCATCCCTGATGCATTCCTCTCCTGGCTCCCACAGTTACCTGCTCATCAGACCTTAGAGATTCTCCCTGCCCCAGTGCTCACAGCTAATGTCAGACGTGCGTGTCCTCCACTGGGCTCCACCCGGGCTTGGAGGAGAAATCTACCCCGGTTCTGGCCACAGCCTCCTCCTGGCCCCCAGCTGCTCACCCCAACCACCCTCCACCTGTACCACTGTTTTTGAACCTGTTCTGTGCAGGCTGTCACCTACTTAGACATTTTCACATATCTCTTGTGGCTCCCAGATGGAAGACTGGCTCCTTTAGGCACATTTTAGGCCCTTTGATGCTTGATCCAATTTCCCTTCCCAGCCTCCCCTCTATTCCCTTGCTGTGTGAGCTCCTTGCTCACCTAACACAGAAAATCTCACCATTTCTCCAACAGCTCTCATGCTTTCAGCTCCATGCTTTTTTTTTTTTTTGCCAATAATTATTTTTATTAATAATCCAAGGTCTTCTATTCCCATGAGGACCTTATGTGTATCTATATAAACTCTTCATGTGCTTAGCTTTTGTGTGTGTGTGTGTATTTGCTTACAAAAATGTTATTTTTATATATATATACATATATTTTAAGAGGGCTTTGATTCTGCCTGTTTCCTCCCATTGGAATGCCCTTGCTCTCGGAACACTTCCTGTGCTGGGAGGACAGGGAGCACATTCCTGTCTATGGCTGCTGAAGTGCTTTGGTGTTGCAAACTGTGGTTTGCATGGATATAAAGGAAAGGTACCTAGAATTAGCTTGGGGCGGCTGGGACATCTGGTCAACCCGGGAAAGCCGCATTGAACTGAGTCAGGCTCAGTGTGAGTTTGTGTGAGTTTCTCTTCTATTCTAACCACATGAAATAGGAAGAAGCCAGGCAGGATGGCCACCCCAGAGGAGTGATCCTGGGCTAGAGCCCCTGAACCCAGGGCCTCTGGGCGATGAGGGTCAGCCCTTCGGGTAAGAGATCAGTATCTGTGCTTGAGACCCAGTTGGGGATCCGTTTCCTGGAGCTCTTTATGTGGGTTCTTATTTTTTTGCATTATTTACCTTAGTTCCTTTTGCAAATGTCCCTTTTCAAACTGCTGTAGCTTCTCCATGAGAAGGGGGTTTGGCGGTCCTGCTGTGGTGTGTGGTGTGGTGGTGACAGCTAGAGGGGGCAGGGTCCAAGCCCACAGAGCAGCAGGCGCCCCTGGCCCCAGCAGGGGCTCACTGCAGCGCCCCAGCCCGAGCCTCTGACCTCCACCTCCTCTGTGTTCATGCCAGAGAGAAGGGCACCTGTCACGTGTCCAGCGCTAGAGGAAAAGCAAACGCTGGTGCAGGATGGCGCACGCAGTCTCGTGGGGGGTGAGAGGAGACTTGTGGACGCTCAGGCCTGAGCCTGGGGGGGGAGGGTGTCTCGGTAGAAGCGTCACACCTGTGAAGACAAGGCGCACTGCGTGAGCAGGCTGGGTGTGCTGGCTTCCAGGTGGAAGGTTTCAGCACCTGGGGCATCGTGCAGGTGCCTAGTGTGCCGTGCTGAGGAGCTCAAAATGGTCTCTGTGGCCTGGGGTTAAAAATATATATTTAAATCAGAAGAATGGTTCCTCCCCCCCCCCCCCCCCACACACACGCCCTCCTCCCAAAGGGGGCACCACACTGTAGAAAACATCCAGAGCCCCTTAGGTGAGGCTGGCTCAGCCAGCCATGCGTTGTGCTGTGGCGCCCCCTGGATACTGAAGATGGTCAGGCAGCACCTGTAGCCTCTACCTGTCCTGCCTGGATGGGGATTAAAACCTAAGAAGAACCAAAACCGGAAAGCATGAACTAAACATGGCTATTCACATAGCCCCGTGAAGAAGGCCAAAAAGGCAAGGGCCCCAGGCCAGCTCAAAGCCTCCTCCCTGCTGCCTCCTGCCCAGGCTTCAACCTTTCACAGGTGCTGCCCTAGGACCTGCCCCAGCCCTACCGCTCAAAGGGCGGCTTTGTCCCTCGTCATTCCTGAGTGTCCACCCCCCACCCCCCCAGTCACAAACCATGTCAAAGGCAACCAGGCTAAAAAAGAAAGAAAAGAAAAGAACAAAAAGAAGCAAAAAAAAATAAGATAGAATAAAGACAACCAGGCTAAATCCCCACTGAAGAAGAGGAAGCCACCGTGCCTCCCTTTCTTCATCCCCCAGCCTTGAGAGCTGGTCCAGGGCTGCAGGTGTCTAGCCTAGTCAACAGCACCACACTGTCCTGGATGGCTGCCCCCAACGGCCCACAGGCGGTGGCAGATAAGTTGAGAAAAAAAATACTTTTTTCAACTAGTTGGGCAAGGTCAAATTCCTGGTCAAAGGCATTTTTCAGATTGCTGTAGGGGCGATAGGAAAGGAAGTGGAGCAGGGTGGGGTAGTGAGGGAGTGGACGCCAGAGAGTCTGTTTTTCTCTTTTCTGAGTGAAGTGGGGAGAGGACCTGGCAGAAGCCGAGTGTCCCCGAGGCTTGAGCTTCATGGCCCCATCCACAGACCCTTGCAAGGTCCTTGCCAGGTGCTCACAGGGTTACTTATAATTCACAGTCTTGCATTCTTTTCCTTAAAGAGCCACCACCACCCCCGAATTGTGTAAGCATCAGACCCCACAGAATCTTGACCCTCCCGTGGGCCTGGAGTTGGGAAGGAGCAGTTCAGGTTCGATGTAGTCAGGACTTCAGTCAGGCTCAGAGGGAGGTGAGCAGAACAAATGTCTCCCAAGAAAAGTTGCTTCCTCGCCCTCCGGGGTTGGTGCAGATGGAGACTCGTCTGTTTTCTTCTCGTGTGTACTGAATGCCTGGCATGTGGTCGGCATTCCACGGCTTTCTGTGGGAGGCAGAGGGCAGGACTTCACGGCTGGCGGGGCGCGTGGGGTCTCGTGGGGCGTCCTGAGTTGATGGGCTCAGCACACCACCAGCCCACTCCCGGGTGAGAAAGTGTTACAGGCCTCTCTCTCCCTGAGCCTCCAGTGGCCGCCTGGTTGGGTGCAGTGGCCCTTGGAATGGACCGCAGGGGGGCTGTGCCCTGGACTTGAGTCTGGAGACCTGCACAGCCTTGGGCAGTCATATAGTCATTCTCAGCTTTGGTGGCTTCGTGGCTAAGCCTGGGTGCCGGTCGTCCAGTGGCCAATGGCCAAGGTCACCCCACTCCAGGTCTGAGGGGCTGGGGGTCCAGTGGCATGAGGGTAACTGCTTTACAATTGGACCTGGCTTGCAGAAATCAAAGGCCCGGGTTTGTCGCATCTGCTGGTTCCCGTGATGTGTGTGCTCCCTCCGTGGGTGATTTCGACACACAACGTAGTGGAGCCGGCCGCGGTATACTTCCGTGTGATCTCGCCTTGTTTGAACAAGTGCTGGGCCAAGCTGTGTCTGGCAGTTTGCTGGCAAGGTCCTCTCATGGGGACAAAATATCTGTGAGTGATCAATTTGGCCAAATGCCTTTAAAAAGAATTTGTAGTTTTCAAAAAAAATTTTTTTAATTTTATATTGCGGTAGAACTTCCATACATTAAAGTTTATTAAATTATTACATACGGTTTTAGTTTCCCAGCTGCTAACACAAGTACCCTAACAACAGGAACTTTCTGGCTCGTGGTTCCAGAGGTGAGAGGGCTCCTCCCTCCTCACGGCTTCCGGCTGGCATAGACCACAAAACTGCTGGGCAGAGCATGGTCCTAGACCTTCCAGTGTCCCAGCACCAGCCTCACACCTTCCAGTCCAGACGCACTGACCAGGTGCACCTGCTTCTGATGGCTAGAGCCACACACCAGGTTTTCCTCTTTTTAAAACTCACATCAATGGCATCGTGCTTTATGTAGTTTTCTGCCTCCTTATTATGTCTTTGGGTTTTATCCATGCTGTCTTTTTATTCATGTTTATTTCTTTAAAAAAAAAAAAAAACAATTTATTGAAGTATATCATTCATACATGAACATACATAAATAATAAGTGTTCAATAAACACTGTGAACTTACAAAACAAACATGCATAACATCATACAGGGCTCCCACACATCACCCCACCACAAACACCCTGCATTGTCATGAAATATTTGTTAACAAATTATGAAAGAGCATCGTGAAAGTATTACTACTAACTATAGTCCGTATCTTCCTCCCCTCCACATTATTTTAAGGATTTATTTATTATTTACTTTTATCCATTTTTACCACCACCCCCTCGTTTTTGCTGTTTTTGTGTCCATTCACTGGGCAACTCTGTGTCTGTATCCTGCCCTCTCTTCTCATCCTTCTCCTCCTGTCTTCACTGGGATTCGAACCTTGGAACTTCCGATGTGGGAGAGAGGCGTCCTACCGCCTGCACCACCTTAGTTCCTGTTTTTTTGGTGCGTCTCGTCTTGGCTCTTCCTTAGTTCCTCTCTTGTTATGTCATCATCTTGCTGCATGGCTTGCAGGGCCTGGCAGTATACACATGCATGGGGCCTGGCGACTCACGTGGCCTTCTTTCTTTTTCTTTTTTTTGTTTTTACCAGGAGGTCCCAGGGATTGAACCCAGGTCCCTCCATATGGAAGACGGATGCCCAACCACCCGAGCCACATCTGTCGCCCCACTACATCTCTTAAGGTTGACCAAAGATATCCAAAGTTACAGTCTTTTCCCATACAGGATGGTCATATAATAAATCAGGCTTAGTTTATTGCTAGCATTCCAAAAACCAGACCTAGGGAGAAAAACTAGGTCTGGGGACACATGCATGGTTCCTAATACAGCGAATGTTTAGCCTACCCTGATTATCACAAAATCAGGACAGCGAGAATATTCGCAGGCATGTTTACTTCTATGCAGTCTCTCCAGTGCCAAGCCTTTTAAATTCCACTAAATAGAAGTTTCTTATGTTCTCTATGTCTATTTTCGTCACTCAGCTCAAATGTGCACGTCAGTGATCATCCCTCTTGGCCACGTCCTCCTTCCCTGAAAACTCTTCTCCTGCCTCCTGGTCCTGACCCTCCTCCCCCACTTCTTTGTGTCCAGGGCACTCACCACCCATCAGAGTCTTTGCCACTGAGAGGTGAAGAGCTTTTTTGTTAGTCTGTTTTTTGTTTATTATTATTATTATTTTGGAAATAATGAAAATGCTCTGAGCCGAAGCCGCTCCCCGAGGAGGGAGCGTAGGCGGTCCCGGTCCACATCCCGGGAGAGAGAACGCCGGGTTCGAGAAAGGTCCAGGTCCCGGGAGAGAGATCGGAGGAGGAGTCGTTCTCAATCCCCGCACAGAAGACGCTCCAGATCTCCAAACACAGATCAACATCTCCTTCCCCTTCTCGACTAAAAGAAAGAAGAGATGAGGAAAAGAAAGAAACAAAAGAAACAAAGAGCAAGGAACGTCAGATTACTGAGGAGGACTTAGAGGGCAAAACAGAAGAAGAAATAGAAATGATGAAGTTAATGGGATTTGCCTCCTTTGACTCCACAAAAGGGAAAAAGGTGGATAGCTCTGTAAATGCCTATGCCATAAATGTGTCTCAGAAGAGGAAGTACAGGCAGTACATGAATCGAAAAGGTGGATTCAACAGACCTTTGGATTTCATTGCATGAGAATTGCAATGTTGAAGAATGATTTTTTTCCCCTCATCTTGGTCAAAGGAATGGATTTTGTATTTTGTATTTAATGTACATCAAAAACAGGCTCTTGGTTCTTCCTCCTCTTAAAGTAAGAAAATCTTATTTATGAAGTGTGCAGTTCACTTACCCTGCCTCAATAGAAGAAAGATTAAATAATACATTTTTTTCTTTTAGGAAATGTCATTTGCGTCGTCAACCCAATTTTGTTTGTCCTTATTCCTGTGGAAGCTGTTTACTGGCTCCCCTGTGTTTTCTTCTTGACTGCTTGTTAGGACTTTTTTAAAAACACAAAAGTAATTTGGATGCAAGTTTCTCCAATAAAGCAATATTTCTACTCTTAAAAAAAAAAAAAAAAAAAAAAGAAAATGCTCTAATGGTGATTGAAGTGATGAACACACAACTATGTGACTAGGCCAGATACCGTTGATTGTACTCTTTGGATGAATTGTATGCTTTATTAATATGTATCAATAAAATTGATTTGTTAAAAAAAAAAAAGAATCTCTTCTCCATAGTTCGCCCACTTCCTTATAGTCTCCAAAGTTTTCTCTCACCTCCAGCTGAAACCTGGATACCACCTGTAAGGCCGCTCTAGCAGTTACTTTTTATTCTCTTACACCCCAGTTGCTTTTCCGGAGCTGGAGTGTGATTTCGTGCTACTCACTAGTAAATAAGTTAGTCTGCTGTTGTTTTGTGGGTGCTGGCAGAAGACGTGCCATTCCTGGATCAGAGACAGAGAATGCATCACTCCCAGCACGGCAAGTAGCCAGTGCATCCTGTTCGCCTCATTTCCCCTTGGCCTTCAAGTCCTGTAGGGGCAGCGGGGACCCCAGGGGGTGTGTTTAGTGGGTTTGTGTTGAGTCTGAGGAACACTGAGTTTGGAGAACCCTCCTCTTTTACAGAAGGCAATAGGCAAACTTGCTCTTTGTCCTGGAGGGACAGCTTACCTCGTCCCTCAGCATTGCTTGCTGTAAACAAAACCCTGAGTAACAGCCCAGACGAAGAGTGGTCAGGACCTTGTATCCTTGGCGTACCAGGAAATGTGTGCGGGGGCTCAGGGCCAGTGGCAGCTTGCCTCCCTAACAGCCCACTCCTTGGCCCTAGGCGTTCTTGCTGAACTCAAATATCACTCCATCCACCACTCTGATTGGTTCAGAGGCTGGGACCAAATCCTTTCAGTTTGTTTCGTGTGGCATTTAATCCATGAGACTTCAAGCAGCCAGCACCAGCCTCCACCATGGCACCAGCTTCCCTGACTGGTCGCCTGTGAGTACGTGGCCAGGGGCCCAGCAGGTCTTATTCCAGACAGTCCAAGCCTCGGCCGCTCGCCGTCACAGCCCATGCGAGTGAGTTTTAGACTGACCTACTGATCTTTGGCATCACAGTCAGTAATTACAGGAGGCCTCAAAACAACCTCCTCCCCTACTGGACAGGCGTGCCGCGGCCCACACACGAACATGCAGCTGAGGCGCTGCTCGCCCCTCCAGGCCAGAACGTGCTGTTGCACCTGGCTCGGCTCGCCAGGACGCTGCTTTGCTAAAGGTGCGGCGGGGCGGGGGGGGCGACGGACTACGACACAGTTGCAGTCGTGTCCTCATAAGTCGCCCCAAGCCCCCCCCCACCCCTGGGTGCAGGATAAGTACATGCACTTGCACCTGTCAGAGTGAAACAAATTGTGCACATGTGATGGCAGGTAAGGGTGCATGTTCGGGCGTCACCTTTGACGGCAAAGGGCACGCGAGCACAGTTCAGGCTCGGCTGCCCTCAGACCAGGGTTTCTGCTTTCTCAACAGGTGGCCCGTGGGGCAGCTAAGCTGCTCTTGACACAGGCGCGAGCCCGGCGGCGGCGGGACGGAAGATGGAGACGACTCCTGCCCCTCTGCCACTGCCGGGGCCAGTGTTGCTGCTCTCCCTCCAGCCATGGAATCGGTGCCCAACCCAGAAGTGATGGCATCGCCACATCGCCAATCTTTCCCTGCTCTTATCCCTCTTGTCTTAGAGGGCTTGGGTGTGAGTGGGACAAGGGCATTTTTACAAAATTAACAAGTCCATGTGACCCTGTGTGGGCCACGGTCAGGGGACTTGGTAAGCAGGGTACTCAAACAAAGGGACCTTAGCTTTGTGATTAGGCCCATGTGAACCCAGCATGAGAAGCCAGGCGGCTAAACCAGCTTGACATCTGGGGAGTTTACTAACCAGCCCGATCTGGTGTTATGGGAAGAAAGAAGTACCGTGCCCCAGAGTAGCCAGAATCCCATTTTCAAAATAGGGGAGTGGCTGAGAGGAGATGACCCCTTTTGGGGGACAGCTGAATTCAGTGGACAAATTGCCTGGCTGGGGTGTGTGGCTCAAAAGAGGATAGGTCGGTGGGCTCTGAAATCTTATTTATTTATTTATCGCTCCCCCCTTGCTGCTTGTGCTCTCTGTGTCCATTAGCTTTGCATATTTCGGTGTCTGCTCGTCTCCCTTTATTGGGTCAGCTCACTGCGCGGCCTGTCTGCCGTCACCAGGAGGCCCCGGGAATCAAACCCTGGAGCCTCCCATATGGCAAATGGGAGCCCAATCACTTGAGCCACAGCCGCTTCCCCTCAGAAATCTCTTTGCATTTGCTTCTGAGGGGCCTTTCCCGCACGCCTGCGGCTGATGGGGAGCCTGGCACCGCTATCGGGCATCTTTATTGTGGCTTGTTATTGGATGGTTTTTGCAACCAAGGGCACATCACTATCAGCCTGCAAATGTTTGGAAAGCCTCAGTGGTGTGGCCAAATTCTCCCGATCAGTCTAGAGTGGCACTGTGGCCTGGAGAGGCGCAGGCGGCAGAGGGGGCGCCAGAAGTCTGACGCAGGCAACTGCCAGCAGAGGTGGCGTTGACACCCAGGCACTGGAGCCGGCTTTACCACAGGATGGTCCAGATAACCCGGCGTGTAGGGCTGGCTTCTGCATCAGAGAAGCAGGGCCCGCGAGGGTGGACGTGTCATTGTGGCTGTGTCACGAGGGACCCGGGCAGCGTGGGCTGTGCCGGGCCTCAGAGAATGGGCATCTCCACGAGCAACTGTCTGATCCGCACCCGCACTTTGTTTCCACAAACACAATCCCCAAGCAACATCTTAGTCTGCCCATCTCGCAGCTTAGGCAGGCGCTTGTCGAGGAGGGGCTGGCCAGGCTGTCGGCACCGCCTTCTTCTGCCCACCGAGCCGGCGGCCCCGACCGCTTTCTGTTCTGCGCTGTGGCGGCGTCAGGAGTCAACAGACCACTGTGAACCAGGTGGTAGAGTGAGGGGTAACACTGTGAACCAGGTGGTAGAGTGAGGGGTAAAGTTCCCCTAGAGGGGTTGCTGTCACTTTTCATATAAAACGGAGATAATTTTAGGGTTAAGAAGCTGTGCTCTTCATTTACCTGGAAAGTGCCCTTCCCGTGATAGTTACCACATCCAAGTTGACCCATCCCAAAACGGGGCTCTTGGGGTCAGGGGGTCACAATGGGGAGACCTCAATGGTCAGAACAAGTGAGTAGATACCTTTCTAAAAGGGCTGTGCTCAGCGCCTGTGCCTGGTGGGCGGCGCTATTGTCCCGGGCAGCCCTCTAAAGCCTTTCCACTCTGATCGCTGGTTTCCCTTTCTCCTCTTGGAAGTCTGCGCAGACCCTCTTGGACCACCAAAGAGGTTCGGGAATCATCTCTCTACATGCGGATGGGCGAGATCCCTCTGGCATTCTCGGTAGAATATGTAAAGCCTCAAGACCAGGTACCTGCACAGTGGAAGCCACAGCAGTAGATTGAATTGACCCTGCAAGCTCACTTTACTCTCCCTTGCCCAATTTTCTGAAACGTCTCTGAATTCTTTCTTGTGACGTAGCCAAGAACCTAGAAATCCAGCTTCCAGTAACACAAACAGCAGGAAAAAAGGATTGGGAAGGAGAAGAGGAAAGCCCCCCACCACTGTAAGGATACTTCCTAGAAGTTGCAAACACCATTTCTCCTTACATTTCATTGTGATGCAGGAAGTTGTCAATCTTTTCTGCCAAAGTGCTAGCTTTTGTTCAGAAAGCCTCCTCTGCCTTAAGATGATAAGCATGTTCTCCAATGTTTTTTCAAATGATGTTATGACTGCATGTTTATATGGTTTCAGTTATTAATTCATCTGAAATTATTTTTGTGTAAGGTACAAGATAAAGACCCAAATTAATTTTTTCCAAAAGATGTTTTCCAGTATAATGTATCTTTTCCCCATATAACAAATGCTATCTTTACCAAATACTCAGTGGAAGCATGAGGGCCCCACGGGTCAGACTCAGGGACATGAAGACTCCGGGCATCCAATAGCGAACGCTCTCACCCAAATGGGGCTGGGAGGAGAAGGGTCTGACCTGAGTGAGCTGAGTGGTGACAGGTAGGGTTCAAACAAGCCGCCCAATGTGTTTTGGTTGTTCACACTCCAAGCAGGGGAAGGAAGAGGTGTTACAATAAAAGGACAGCAAACTCCGTGGACCCAGGGAAAATGCAGTGGGATGTGGCTGCTGAGTTGGAGGGCCCCAGAGGCTCCCGGAGGTTGAGGTAAATGGCAGCAGCCTTGCTGTTTGATGTAAAGCTTTAGGTGAGCAAAAACATGACAATTGCAGCTGGTTGAGTCTCACAGGTGGCCACTCAAAACCAAGAGTGACTGCAAAGCCTTGCTTACTGGGCCCCTGCCCCTGTCCCTCTCTGCTCCACCCTCTGCTGTTCTAACGAAAGTGCGGCCTATGCTGGGGATCTTCAGGAAGGGGAGGGTCTTAAACAGCTCTGTTGGATCCAAACTCCCAGTTCAGTGCGGGCGGCCTTGCTGGATTCAGGGGTGGTGGAAGGCACCCAGGGCTCCAGCACAGAGCGAGTCCAAAAAGAAAAGTCCAAGGCAGCCCTTGAGTACCAGTCCAGGGCCAAGGGAGCTTCCAGCTACCCCTGCACTTCCCTGCACTGCTCCACCCCACCCCAGATCAATTACATCAAAGCCTCTGGAGGTGGGGCCCAGACACAGGCATTTTTAAAAGCTCCCTGGGTGATTCTAATGTGCAGCTAGATTGCAAGTCATGCATTTATGCCAATCATGACAAACCTCTTCTCCCCTTTCCCAGCTATATTAGTCAGCCAAAGGGGAACTGATGCAAAGTACCGGAAATCTGTTGGCATTTACAAAGTGTATTTATTTGGGGTAGACACAGTCACAAGGCCATAAAGCGTAAGTTACTTCCCTCACCAAACTCTGTTGCCACGTGTTGAGCAAGATGGCTGCTGGTCTCTGCGAGGGTTCAGCCTTCCTTTCCCTCCTAAGGCTCTGTGATCCCAGCTTCTTCTGAACTCAGCTGTAGGCTAGCATAAGGCTCGTCTCTCTCCCCAGGGCTCGTTTCTTTCCATTCTTTCTCAGCTGTTCAGAGCTCTGTTCTCATCAGCTGCAAACTATCAGGTGAATGACTCAGCTCTCTCCCTGGGGCTCCAGCGTCCAAAACTAAACCCTCTGTGTTCTCCTTCTCCGTGTATTTACTTTCCTGTCTTTGACTGAACATCCGTTTATATAGCCCACAAAGAGGTGGGGGTGGGGACTCAAACCGAGTTACCCTAATGATGTGGTCAAATAAAAGCCCTCATCTTGATTTATTTATTTATTTATTTATTTATTTATTTTTTTTTTAAGATTTTATTTATTTATTCATTTATCCCCCCCTTGCTGCCTGTGCTCACTGGGTCAGCCAACCATGCCGTGCGGGCAGGCCTGCCTTCACCAGGAGGCCCCAGGAACCGAACCCAGGGCCTCCCATATGGTAAACGGGAGCCCTACTGATTGAGCCACAGCCGCTTCCCCTCATCTTGATTTAATAAAGTAAAAGTGAAACCTCTGAATCGAATACAATCTAATACACCCAGAGGAACAGACCAGTTTACAAACACAATCCAATATCTATTTTTGGAATTCATAAACAATACCAAACTGCCACACCAGCCTTCCTTTCAGAAGGGGTGACCGTGGACATAGTTCTGGCCTGTGATATCTATGTGGAAATTTACTGATAGTTAATTTTTGATGAGAAGAAGTGATGTGGGTGGAACTGAGGTTTCTTCCCTTTTCCAGCTCCAAATATGGAAGTGATGTCTAGAGCCACAGCAGCCATCTTGTGACTGCGAGGCACTAACGCCAAGGGCATCAGACAATACACTTAAGCTGGCAGGACAGAAAGTTGGAAAGCCTGGATCCCTAGGGCATCACTGAGCAGCTAAACCAATCTTAGTAACCTTACCTCTAGATGTAAGGTGGGAAAAAGCAACTTAACAACCTTTATTTGTTTAATGAGTCTTCTGTTTATTCCAGTAGAATACATTCATAATGACACATACACATGGGTAGAACTGCGTTGGGTACCCTTGGTGACATTCAATTATGTGTACAAAGAAAAATGTATAAGCATGTACACAGCAATATTGCTGGTCACATCCCAAATTAGAAACCACCTACATATATTCATATATTATAGAATATATGCAGCAAAAAACTAAAAGAATGTCTACTTATTCTCTAATACAAGATATATCAAACAAACCTCTTACATGTATCTTCTCTGAATAATTTTTCATTCAAAGGAAAAATTGTAATCTGGAAATATGGAATAATTACAACCAGAAAGGATGGCAGTAATATAATTATGAATATGTTATATTAGAACCATGCACCCCTCTCTTGTGTTGGGAGAATGACCTGACACCTTTTTGGATGGATGAGTTATACAAATGATGTTCTTCTCGCACAAATAACCTACCTAGTGGTTCTTACATTTCAGCATGTATCATCTGGAGTAACCAGTTAAAAATGTAGATGCTGGGTGTCAACTCTGAGATTATGATTTAGTTTATGAGTGAGGCCCATAAACCTGCATTTTATTTTATTTTTAGTTTTCATTCATTCATTCATTCATTCAGGAGGTACTGGAGATTGAATTGGGACTTCCTACATGGGAGGGCAGGTGCTCAACCACTGAGCTACAGCCACCCCCAAATCTGCATTTTAAATAAATGTTCTGGCCCACTTGGACAGATAACCCAAAACCATACATTCAGAAATATTGGTTTAGGTCAATCTTCCTGTCTCGTTTTGTTTTTAAGTGTGTCACTTGTAAACAGCATGTGACTGGAGATCCAAAATCCAATCTGAAATTCTCCTTTAGTCACATTTATATGCTTGAAATAATTTCTGGCAAGCGGCAATTTTGGACCTGCTCAGGGAAATTCAAGCCTGGTACACATCATTAGGGAAACTACCGTCAGAGCAAAAAACTAGGTAAAAACAGTGAGCAATCTTGATTAACACAGAGTAACTGGTCCGCCGGGGATTGGGGAAACCAGACAACACCTTCTCCCAGGGCCTCTGTTGTGTCCCCAAGTTCAGGGAGTATTGGGTAAAGGAATAACAAGCATGTAGAAACAAAAACAAGACACACATTTCCCAGTATTGTTTCTCAACATTTTATTAAACTCACGCCCTTGTTTGAGAAATGCGAAATCGCATGCTCTCCTTTAATGTCACTTTAAGTTTCAACGTAAGTTAAATATGGTGACATAAATCAACATACAAAGCGCTTGTGTGTCCCGTGACCCTCCACGTCAGTCTCCAAAGAAAGGGAGTGAAGAGAAAAGAGGAGAAAGAGGAGTGGACAAGCAGGATCGCAAAGCGACAAAACTACCAAGTTCGCCAATTTCAAGTCGGACCGGACGTCCAGGTACCGGGTCGCGCTAGCTTCCTGCGTCACTTCCCGTGCGACTTCCGGCGGAGGATAAGATGGCAGCCGTGAGCAGTGTCCGCTGGCTGACCCGAGTGAGGCCGGGGAACACACTGGGCAGGGGCGGGTGGGAGAGCCGCGGGGTTTGCCCGGGGTTTCCTAAGGAGGGCTGGGCCACGGCAGTATTGCTGTCTGAGGGTCCCAGACCCGACCTCACAGGCGTACGTGTCTCGGTCGCAGGCACTGGTCGCCTTCCCGAACCCGGGGGCATGGAGGGGCCTGGGCATCTCGGCCGCGGTGCGCGCCGCCTCGACAAGCCAGGTAGGCACGAGTCGGGCTCCAGTCTCGCCCATCTCTCCCCTCCTCGCGGCCCCCTCTCCAGCCCTCTTCCCCGCGTCCCTGTCCCCTGCTCCCAGGACCCCCGCTCCCGCCCCGCTCTAGCCTTGCTGGCTCCGCCCGCAGGCCGAGGACGTGAGGGTAGAGGGCGCCTTTCCGGTGACCATGCTGCCGGGAGATGGCGTGGGGCCTGAGCTGATGCACGCTGTCAAGGAGGTATTCAAGGTGAGTGGCCTGGGGGGATCAGCCAGCAGAGAGTGGCCTGGCTGGGAAAGAACTTATTTGATTTTGACCCTGCGATTTTTGGGACCTGTTTCTGAAGGCTGCTTCTGTCCCGGTGGAGTTCCAGGAGCACCACCTGAGTGAGGTGCAGAATATGGCATCTGAGGAGAAGCTGGAGCAAGTGCTGAGTTCCATGAAGGAGAACAAGGTGGCCATCATCGGTATGTGTGCCCCCTTGCCATCTGCCCACCAGTCAAAATGAACAAAAGTTCATTAAGTTCTCTTTCCCACATATTAATACGTTAACTCCTCACAGCTCCTACCACTGGTTTCCTTTGGGAGGTCTGAAGTTGAGAAATCATGTCAGCTGTGAATGCAGCAAGGCTTCAAGGGTTAGGAGTCTATCAGGAGCTTTCATCAAGTCCTGTTAATTAATTGTTTCTGGAATGCTAATTCTAGCTGCCTCTTTTTTTCTGTCTTCTTTTCTGCTGCCATACTTTAATCTGTTGTTGGGAGTTTTTTGGCTTCCAGTTCTTTCCCTACAGTCCATTTTCCACATCTTTTCTCTCAGAAACATCAGCTTGATGTTGTCAGACTCAACCTTAGTATAGGAAAGTAAATTCTTTATAAGCTGGCCCTCTGGCTTTTCTGACTTGGTTTCCATGACACTTATTTTGTGCTTTGGCCATACGAGACTGTGTGTTAGTTTCCAAGTACATGTACTATCTTGACTCATGCTTTTTTTCTTGCCCTGAATATTCTTCCTTTACTGCTAGAATCATCATCACTCACTGTATTGGTTTCCTAGGCTGCTGTAACAAATTACCACACACTTGGTGATTTAAAACAACAAAAACTTATTTTCTCACAGATTTGGAGGCTGGAAGTCTGAACGCAGTGTCTGCAGGGCCAGGCAGCCTCTGAATGCTTAGGGGAGACTCAGCTTCTGATGGTTCCTGGCTTTCCTTAGCTTGTAGATGCATGAATCTAGTCTCTACTTCATCTCCCCATGGCCTTCTGCCCTCTGTGTCTCTGTTTCCTCTTCTAAGGACTTATTTTTGGATTTAGGCCCCCCCCCCTAATCTAGGGTAATCTTATTTTGAGATCCTTAACTTAGTTTGCTAAGGTCACATTTACTGGTTCTAGGGGTTAGAACATGTAATTATCCAAGTCTGTCTGAAGTGCCAGCTCTTCTGTGACACTTCTTGATATTTCCAGAGGTAATTTCTTCTCTGCATTCCTAGGTACTTCTTTAATACTTCTCCCACGGTATTTGTTAGGTCTTTCATATTTTCTGTTTTCCCCAGTGAGTTTACTGCTCAAAGGCAGGGATTGAGTGTTTTTTGGTTGATGTCGTTATTGCTTAGGATATGCTTGATAGTTAAGTGTAGGTTGAAAAAATGCTAAATTAATAGACACAGAAACATCAAGAGAGGCCACAGATCTCCTGGCATTGTTTCTCAACTTATTAAACCCAGGCTCTTTGATAAACATGAAAAATCTCATGTTTTCCTTTAAGGTCATTTTGAAGTTTCAACATTCATTAAGTGTTGTGACTAAAAATAAAGCAGTGGACAAAACGACATTATTCTCCTTTTTCTCTTGTCCCCAGAGGCAGTTAAAGGGCCACTGATGTGCAATTAGTTGATGGGGAGGCTAGGTTATATTATATCCCTGACAGGACTGGACACTGGCCCAGGCTCCCTTGGGCTTGGCCTGTGCCTGACACCCCCTCTTGTCCCCCTACCCCCAACTCTGTATGCAGGAAAGATCCACACCCCGATGGAGTACAAGGGGGAACTCGCTTCCTATGACATGCGGCTGAGGTAGGTGGTGGGGCAGTGTCTGGGGGGGCACTGGGGCACTAGGTGCAGCGCTCACGGCTCTGCCCTACCCGCCCACAGGCGCAAGTTGGACCTGTTTGCCAATGTGGTCCATGTGAAGTCACTCCCTGGGTACAAGACTCGACACAACAATCTAGATCTGGTCATCATTCGGGAGCAGACAGAAGGGGAGTACAGCTCTCTGGAACACGAGGTGGGGTTTCAGGAATAGGGAAGAGTGGGGATGAGGTGGGAAGAGAGGCATAGCTCCTTCCCAGGGTCACCCAGCTGCTTCTCTTCTTACCCAGAGTGCGAAGGGCGTGATTGAGTGCTTGAAGATTGTCACTCGGACCAAGTCTCAGAGGATTGCAAAGTTTGCCTTTGACTACGCCACCAAGAAGGGGCGGGGCAAGGTCACAGCTGTGCACAAGGCCAACATCATGTGAGATGGCTTTGCACAGGGTGGTTCCTGGGAAGTGACCTTGTACTCTTGGCTGAATCTGTTCTCTTTGGCCCATGGACAGGAAACTTGGGGATGGGTTGTTCCTGCAGTGCTGTGAAGAAGTTGCTGAGCTGTACCCCAAAATCAAGTTTGAGACGATGATCATAGACAACTGCTGCATGCAGGTGGGCCACCCCCCCGCCACATCCCCACTCACCTGATGCTTGGGCTGCACGGCGTGGGGTTCACGTCCTTCTCCGTGTCCACATCTTGCCCCCCAGCTAGTGCAGAATCCCTACCAGTTTGATGTGCTCGTGATGCCCAATCTGTATGGGAACATTATTGACAATCTGGCTGCTGGCCTGGTTGGGGGAGCTGGTGTGGTCCCTGGTGAGAGCTACAGTGCAGAGTACGCAGTCTTTGAGATGGTGAGTGAGGCCCTTCCTTTGACTGCAATTTCCCCCCAATTCCTCCCCTGCCATCCCTCCCCATCTCTGCCTCTCCCATAATGCCCTTCTTCAGCCTCAGTCTCCCCTCGGTGACTCTGATCCTACGCTGTCCTCACAGGGCGCCCGGCACCCATTTGCCCAAGCAGTGGGCAGGAACATAGCCAACCCCACGGCCATGCTGCTGTCGGCTTCCAACATGCTGCGGCACCTCAAGTAGGCACATGGAGGTGGCGTGCTGCGAGGGGTGCCCGGGCGGGTAGGGCACTGGGGGTGTGGGCGCTGTGGCCTGCGGTCTCAGTGTCTGCCTGTCCACATTGACAGTCTCGAGTATCACTCCAGCCTGATTGCAGATGCGGTGAAGAAGGTGATCAAAGTTGGCAAGGTGAGCCCCGCAGGGCTGCGGGACGTAGGACCTGGTCTTACACACTCCCTCCTGGTCCCCTTGACAGTCTGGTCTGCCCTTTCTCAGGCAGAGCTGTTCTTCACCTCTCTCTTGGCTGTTTCATCCTCATCTGCTTTCCCTCTTAGTTCCCATCTTGTTCCTGTTTTATCAGCTCTGCCCCTTTCACGGGTCTTGTCTAACCCAGCAGCTGCCACTCCTTCTGCACACCATCTCCATTCTGGCTTTCCTCCCACCTAGTCCTGGTCCACACTTCCTTCAAGGCTGCCTCATCTCGTCTCTGAGCTGCAGATTCCCCACTTCATGCCAGCCTAGCTCCCGTGGGTGTAGGCTGACCAAGGTGGCTTCTCACTTTTCTAGACCTGGCCACTGCCTTCCATTTACACGGTATTTTGTGGCCTGTCTGCCCCCCTTGGATTCCGTCTCCATTCACATTGCGCCACCCCTTCACAGGCTCTCTTCTCTTCTCCCCATGGCTGCTGCCGATGGTGGCTGTAGGTGCGGACTCGAGACATGGGCGGCTACAGCACCACCTCTGACTTCATCAAGTCTGTCATCGGCCACCTGCACCCCCATGGGGTCTAGAGCCCTTTATTCCCTCCAAGCTCACAAGGACCATACTCCACACCTAACAGTGCAGTGGACCAGAATCACCTACTGGGGCAGAGCCTAGGTTGTCCTGGGCTGACTTCCCCTACTCCCAAGGGAACCATGGGTGGTGGGGGCTGCTAGGCTCAGGCCAGAGGGATGATGTTGGTTCTCCCCCACAGGTCCGAACCTCTGACATGGGTGGTTACTCCACCTGCCGTGACTTCACTGAGGCTGTCATTGCCACCCTGCCCTACCCCCACCCCTAGGCCCCACCCCCTGAGGTGGTCAATAAAAGTAAAGCATGGCCATCAACTCTGATCTGTTTTTATTGGGGTATAGGAAATGGGGCTTCTAGTCCTCCTGGAATAGTTTTTGCAATTTTTTCTTCTTCTTGGAGCTGCTCTTACTGCCAGCAGCCTCCTCAGGTCCACTGCTGACAGGCTCCTCCTGCAAGAAGAGCTTCCTCTTTTTCTTGGAGGCTCTCCTGCTGTTGGCTGCCTCTTCGACATCGCTAACTAGCTCCTCTTTGGGCAAAGACTTTTTCCTCTTGGGAACACTTGTGCTGCCAGGGGTCTCTTCAAGATCACCACTGACCAGCTCCTCCTTGGACTTTTTCTTCTTGGGTTTGGAATAAGAGGCAGACAGATCTTCCATTCCATTCTCCTGAGGGACTTCCTGAAGCTTCTGCTTTTTTTTCTTTTTGGGTTTCTCACTTGTATCCTAAAAGAGCAAAAGGGGGGTGGCCATCATTTGCTATGAGTACATGCACATGGGCACACACCACGCACCTCTAAGGATTTGGGGTTAGCAACATATAATGAAAAATCACCTAAGCCCATCAATCCACAGAAAACCACCCTGCTTAGTAAGGATGAGCTGGTCACAATAGAACCCTCTTATCACCGAGCCAAGTTCCAGAGGGGAATGTGAAATACTATTTATGAAAATCCTGGGAGAAAAATAATTCTGCCTTGCACACTGGAAATCCATAGTGAGGCTGGGCCGGGGTGGAACACTACTGCCTCCAAGACACTTGTCTGGGAGCAAGCAGAGCAGGGTTTACACACCACCCCACAGCAGAGGATTTCTGGGAAGCACCTGAGCAGCACACACTTGCCCAGGGCTCAAGTAAGTTTTCTCAGCACCTCTCTCAACCTACAGGATCAAGTGGTTTGAGATGCTGTGGCCCAAAAGCCTGGAGCAAGGCTTGATGTACCACCCTTTGTTCTGCTGAAGTCCTACCCCAGGCCTCTTTTCCTGGCATGACCTGCCTACCGACCTCACACTCTTCTGGAGTACTGCTGTTGTTTTCTGAAGATGTCAGAGCAAGTGCAGCCAGCCGCTTCTTCTCCTTCTTCAACCGTTTCTTCTCCTGCTTTTCCAGCTTCCTAGTAATCTCTGCAGCTGCTTCCTCTGCCTGATCGAAGAGAAATGCTGAAAAGTCTCTGAAGACCTCTGGCTTGCCAGACCTCCTTCCTGGCCTTATTGGATCAGGCTCATTAAATCAGTTTTTTTGCCTCCATTTTACAAGATCAGGCTAAAACAGTTCATCACCTCCAACAGCCAGCTGTGGTTCTCCCCGCCTGTCCAGGCCCAGACTGACCTGAACCATTGCCTCCTTCATGACCTCTAGGTTCTTGCGTGGAATCTCTCCTGTCTCGTAGAAGGACAGCCGCTCCTCGACCTGCTCTCGAAGCTTCTCTCCAAATACGCTTGTGGGCACCTCTGGATGTGTATGTGGGCAAACAAAGCCCATCAGCACTTGACGGATGTACCAGGCCCTGCCCCTTTATTCATTCTACCCTCAGCTTCACTCAGACCCAAACTATCAACACTCACTCAACAGGTGAACTGCTGTTGACGAAAAATATTACCATCATTGTAGAAGCTGCTAAAGTAGTCAGCCCACCCCTCCCACACATGCCAGCCCTGCACCCCATACCCGAGAAGCAGTCAATCCGCGAGGCGATGCTGCATTTATTTGCCAGGTACCGGGAAATGCGACCCTTGTTCTTGGCGGCTGCTCGGCCAATGAAAGTGGAGTGGAAAATGAGTCCATATTTGGGGGTGTTTCCCCTCGTCTTCAGGGCTCTGAGAGAGTAACAGTTAGTGGATTTTAAAACCAAGACTCTCAGCCCCACCTCCCCCTTTCCCCATCTGAGGGATTCTTTGCCCCCAGCTCCCACAGACAAGGAAGGTATCCATGCCGCTGACCTGAAGCTTGGTCCCTTTGCTGGGCCCTGGGAATCACTCAGACACCAGGACTGGCCATCACCCCCATGGCAGAGACCTGCACAGGTCAGGGAGCCCTGGACAGCCATCACTGTGATCCCCAAACAAGCAGTGGGCACCAGAAGTGGCACCTGGGTGTGGGCAGGTGCCCGCACTGGTACCTGAACAGGGCCTTTTCAGCCCCAAGGATCTGCACTGTGGATGCTGGGTATTTGGCCAGGTTGGTGAGGCTGCCAGCATGAGCAATGAGACGTGCACCTACCTGGAGAAAGAGTCGAGGAGAAAGTCAGGAGTGGAAAGTACCTGTCCACTGACTGCATGACCCTCGCTCACATCCCCATCAAGCACAGCTAGGGAGATGTGGTGGGCTGGCGAGCGCAGCAGTGCGGACACAGCAACATTCACTCCGCTTCTCCCCTTCTGGTAGCCCCCCACGCACCGCTTCCCCAATCAGGGCCGACAGGCTGGGGGCCACTTGGCTCATCTTAGATCGCAGATAAGTGTGCAGGCTCTGGCGGTACTCTGACAGAGACACCACGCGGCGGGAGAAGCTCTCGATGTTTATCAAGTCGATGGCAGATATGTCCATGCCTAGGAAACACTAGGGGTGAATGCAGGGGCCTGATAACCAAGGCCCAGTGGCCTCACACCTGCCTGCCAGTTCTATGGCACTGACCCATGGAGGACCGCGAGGCATCCAGGATAGCCTTGGCCTTGGCTCCATCCATCGTCAGCTCCTCCAGCTCCTCCAGCTTCTCCTCATTCAGCTCCCTTCGGTTTCCAATGAACTGAGCGAGGCGGCAGTACGTGGCATTGTCGTTGACAACCTTCACCAGCTCTGGAAAGTGGTAGCCATACCACTCCCTGCAAAGAGGCAGTCAACTCCTGGGCCCAGATGCCACACTTCAAACAATAAAGGTACAGCCAGGTTTCATAACTCCCTCTATTCCATGTCCCCCCACTCACAATTCAGACCAGGCACAAGGCCTGGGCTGAGGTATATATGGGGTAGGCTCACTCTGCCTCCTTTTTCTATACAGTCAGTGCAAGAACACAGCCTGTGGTAAGCACCAGGAGGCCCAGCCCCACCCGGTTCTACCCACAGGAGCCGTCAACCCTGACTGTAGGCTTCATAATTAGCCAAACCATAGACCACAGACACTGCTCTCAGGGGTCATCTCAGTGCCTTACCTGACACGCATGGAGAAGGTGTTGATGTCTTTATCCAGCTGGTCCAGGAGGCTGATGGACTGGATGATCATGTTGTCCACCCGGTTGACATTAAACTTGACTTTGGCACGAGAATAGCTGTGTCCCAGCCCCAATTGGGCTTTACAAGCAGACAGATCAGTGAGACCCTTCACCAGATTATGGAAGTGCAGGCGAACTCCTGGAGAAGGGCAGGACTGTGAGCAAGGAAGGAACCTGAGCTAGCTGCTCCTACACCCACGGAAATCAGCCTAGCAAGAGAGGTTCCCAGAAGCCCCCATACGCATCCCACCTTGCAAGGTGTCAGGAATGGCAAAAGTATAACAGACGGTGGACTCACCTCGCAGGATCTCGGCTATCACGCCTCCAGTCTGGCAGTTGTACCCTAATTCCTCTTGGATAGCAGCACCAATCTTGGGGTCCCCAACCCCCAAGAGTACTTTCTTCTTCTTGGATGGCAGGTGTGTCTCCAAGAGCAGGCGGAGATCCTCATGAACAACGCCTTGGAGTAAAGAACAGCTCCCACTAATGTGCTGAAGGAGTAAAGAGAACCTCATCGCCACAACCAAGCAACAGAGTAGACCAGGACAGAACACCTCGGTCCCTTGTTCCCCCTTCCGGCATTGCTCAGAGACATAGAAACATCAGCGATTGCACTCAGGGGATTGACAGATTCACAAGTCATCACTGCATAGCCTGGCTCGAGAAGGGAACAGGAAACGAAACAAAAGCAGACAGCGCAGGTATAGCTCAGTGGTTGAGCGCCTGCTTCACATGCGTGAGGTCCTTCCTGGGTTCAAGCCCTAGTATCTCCTAAAACAAAAATTAGCCTGAGAAAGAAAAAGAAATTCTATCACTAAGCCTCTTAGAACTAATGGTGGCAGGAACCACATCTCGCTCACCGTCGGCAATTACTCTGGGGTGGCCAACTCACCTTCAGACACAGCATTGGCATTTTCCAAGGCAGCCTGGGACGAGGAGAAGGGGCAAAAGGCCACGAGACGAACGATGTTGTGGAACTTGCCCAGGTTGAGCACACACTCCTCTACCTGGGGGTAGGAAGAAACAGGTGAACGGCCTCCTTCCCTCACTTTCGCCTCTACGGCGCAGTAAAGCAGGTTTTCAGCCCCGGACGCACTCAAGAACCAACAGGAAAGCCTTTAGAACCTGCCGCTGCATCGGCCCCACGGCCCGGGGTTCTGCTTTAACCAGAGCGAGCAAAGAACGCTGTAAAGGGAACTTACAAAAGCTCCAAAAACGCCTCGCCTCGAGAAGCAAAGTGAGAAACCCCGACTCCGGTGAGTTCCGGGCCCAGGCCCCGCCCCGCCCGCGCGGCCGGCCACGTGGGAGCGCGCGGGGCATGCCGGGCCCGCCCGCCGCCGGTCAGCCCCTCAGCCGCGCGACCACCGCCGCCACCCACCTGAGGCAGCAGCAGGCTGATCTCCTCCACCTCCTTCAGCGCCAGCAGCGCGTAGCCGACCGCGTGCTCGAAAAGCACGTGCAGCAACACCTGGGCCGGGGTCCGGGGCGCGAGCGTCAGCGCAGTCCCCGCAGCGCCCGCGCCCGCCCGGCCCGGCTCCCAGGCCCCGCGGCTCGGCCCCGGCCCCCGGCTCCCGGTCCCGCCCGCACCGCAACGCTCCTCACCATGGCGCCCGCTCGCGGCCCGGCTCGCAATGCGGCGCGCGGCCTCCGGCGCGCGGAACCAGGCTCCGGAAGCCACGCCCTCGGCCCGCCGGCCAATCCGAGGCCGCGGCCGGCACCATTCGCGCGCTGTCGGCGGGGGTCGACGGGAGTGGTACCTCCCGGGGCGGGAGGCGCGGAGCGAGAGGCTCGAGCCCGCCTTTTCCGGCCCCGCTGCCGCGTGGTGTCCGGGACCGCTGAGCTGGGGCCTGCGGGCCGTCCAGTGCAGGGAGGCTTTTCTGGGTGGTCGTCCTGGCCCTCGTGCTGTCGGCCTTTAAGTTACGCGCAGCAGAGCTCGACGAAATCCAGCGGGGGCCGCTCCGGCGGTCGCCCCCGCCTCAGTCCCGGGTCCCCGCCCCAGCACCCCCGGCCCGGGCCCCTGCCCCGTATCCGCTCCTAGGACCCCTGACTCGGCTTCAGCCCCAGCACCCCCGGTCAAGCACCCCCGGCCCCTCGGCCCCGGCACCGCCGGCCCGGCCTCCCTGGGCTGGATCGGGGACTAGGGACGCGCGGCGCGGACCCCGCTGGGCGCGCTGCCCCTGGTGGCTCTGGGTGTTTTCTTTTAAGGAGGGTGTTTTTTTTTTTTTTTTAAGGGAGCTCCACGTGCTCCCAGGCCGGCACTGCTCTGCCGCCACGTGTTAGGACTCACTTAGCGCCAGGTGAGTTGGGGCCGCTTCCCTGGACTATTATGAAGGTGCTTTGGCTTTAATAATTAATATTGGAGTTTTAAATCCCCAATCTGATTATCCTTAAGTAGTAGATTTCCTGGTAAATTAAAAGACTCATGTTTTTCTTCCCCAGACCCCTTACTAAGTCCACATTATACTGTGTATTATTTAATAAATACATCACACACCCCCAACATGTTCCCACAAGGAGAAAGTTTTTTTGAATTTCAATTCAAGCTCAGGGACCCTTGGTTAAGACTTTTATAACTTGGATTCCCGCAACTATAAACTGCATTTATAAACTTAATGTTTTTATTTTCTTAGGCAATTCAGTTACTTGACAAACAGACCCCAAGAACTTCATTTATAAATCTAATACATTACACTTAAACATATGGCTGGTGAATCTTAAGATCTCTTTAAAAATCTCAATATTGCTTACAAACATGGTTAAATTGTGTGTGCATATCAATTTATAATCAGAAGTCTGGATCAGTTACTCCATTTCTCATTTAAAAGGGAATTGCAGGAAGGATAGAGGGGTTGAGAGGTAATTGCCAAGGGGTGTGGAGTTTTTCTTTTTGGAGTAATGAAATGGTTCAAAAATTTTTTATGGTCATGAATGCACAACATTGTGATCATAGTAAAAGCCACTGATTGTACACTTTGGGTAGATCATATGGCATTTGGCTATATCTCAATAAAACTGCTTAAAGAAAAGATCCATGCTGACCGAGGTGGAGCCACACGTTAACTGAAGAAACCTAATAAAAAGTTCTCCTTACAATGAGTCCATGCCCACAGGAATGAATTGGATTTAAGAACATGCTTTTCTGGGGTACATATGGCTTTGAACCACCACAGGACTCTTACCAGATTGTTCATTTTTGTAAAACAGCAATAAGTTAACCATGGTCGTTATAAGTCTTTTGTTACCCATAGACAATTTTTATTCTGGTGCTTCTCTGAAAACACTTGCCATCGGCTGCAGGCCAGGGTGCTTTGTCCTCAACAAAAAGGGCTGTCCCAGAGACCCGTGGAAAGGACTGCCGGGCTCTGGGGCACAGACTCTAAAGACAATGCTTAAATAACTTTGGAACCGCACCACTGGGCTGAGTCAAGAACTCCAGAATTCTGGTGCACAAGCCGATGGGCTCATGAGTTTGCTAATAGCAGGTTGAATGGAACAGGGACTAATTACCTAGGACTGAATGAACTGGTTTAGAATGATTATAGTTTTGTTTAGATTATTTCTGATGTTTTAATGTTGCGTTTTCTAGATACAGGCATATGCCTGAGATATTGTGGGGTCAGCCCGAAACCACCACAATAAATTGAATATCACACACACAAAAATTGCAAAGTTAATCTATTACATACTTTGGTATGTTAAATTCTCTTAAACGTTATAAATACTCAAAATACCAAACATGATTCCAAAATGTAATGGAAAATATTAAGGCCATCACTTTGATTTGCTTAATTATTTTTATAATTAACCCTAAACTTCCTGGTGTTACAGTTGTTTATCCACTAAGGCAGGGGTTTTCAAACCAGAAATGGACACGATCTAGTTAGCCACAGCCATTTAAAAACAACAGGAAACTAGGGTTAAAGAGAAGAGAAAATAGAGTATGCCATATAGAATAAAGGATATTAGCTTGTTAAGCTTCTGTGTTTCTACCTACATTAAAAAAAAAAAAAAAGCAAAAACCCAGCTCTGCTGCGTACAATGTGACCTTTCATTTATCTGTAGAATGAATGTGGAAGGCTCACTCCTCCCTTCAACAAGTACCGGACATCTGCTAAGGCATGGTGCCTCGTGTATGGAAACTCAACAAGTGCTAGGGGTCTGCTTGTGCCTCTGTCTTCTGCCCCCTTTATCACCTATTCTTGGTTATGTCCCAGTTCTCATCTTCTCTCTCCATGTTTTGATTCACCCTCCTGCCCTGATTCATTTCCATCACTTCAGCCTTACCTTATACATCTGGACAGATCATTCTAGACAAACTTCGGTTTCATACGCTAAAGCTGTTAGGCATTCCTTTTCCAATTCCCATGGCAACAGTTTACTATTCCTGGTTCAGTGTTGGAGCCTAGAGAACATCGACAGGTACTGGTGTCAGCCGTTTCTGCTCAGGGCTGCTCAGCCTTTCGATGGCATGGGGTGCCCGGGAGCACTCATGCTCGACTACCAGGTGCGGGCAGCTGGAGGTGGGCCTCCAGCTCTGCAGCTCTGTGCCTCTACTGCCTCCTGTTCCCTCAGGTACCCCAGCGAGGCTGGGAGGCCCCTGGAGCCCCCTCCCGGCCATATGGAGGCCGGGACTTCACAACACTTTCCTCTCTATGGCCCAAAGAGCTAACAATGACTCATATTTTTAAATGGTTATTAAATATATATATATGTGACAGACCGTGTGGCCCACAAAGCCTAAAATACTCATTATCTGACTCTACCGAAAAAGTTGCTGATCCCTGTTGTAGAGGCATGCAGCTTTATCTGTGCCTTGGTCAGGGGAGCAGGCAGAAATGAACAGACACGAAACTTGCAGAAATAAAAATCCCATTGTTAAAAAGAAATGCAGACTATGCCTTAGCAGATACGTACAGCTGAAGAGACCAGTAGTAGACCGAAAAAGTCAGCTCCTTTATCCAGAATGCAACAAACAGCAGAAGAAGATGGAATGTGGAATGAGAGGATATAACCTTGGCTCTGGTTGTGCCTGGACCTCAGGAAGGAAAAAGAGGAGGAGGAGGAGTGTTTGAAGAAGTAACGGCTGCAGTTTTCCAAAGGTCCAGGAATGTAACCCAAGCAGGATTTAAAAGAAAAGTACTTTCACCCCTCAAAATGTTGAGAAGTTTTCCCCCTTGGCTTTCTTCACCCAAATATCCAGCCACCTCTGGGAATTGTACACTGTGCCAAATTCCACGTAGGCACAACTTTAACAAGGCAAGATTCTGCTCACCAAGAAAATGTTTACTGCAGTTTTATGGTGTATACTATTTATTGGGTTAAGGAAGTTATTTGCTAGTTCTAGTTTGCTTTTGTTATATTTTGCTTTATTGTCATTGTTTTAAATCATGAAAGCATGCTGGAATTTACCAATAAATTTTTTCTGCATCTATTAAGATATGTTTTTTTTTCTTTTAATCTATTAATATGCTGATTTATATTAGTTGACTTTAAATATTAAACAACTTTGCATCCATAGTAAAAACCCAACAGGGTCATAATACATTTTTCAATAAATGCTAGATATGTTTAGTATTTTACATGGGATTTTACATTTATGTTCATGAGTGAGACTGGCATATAATTTTTCTTTCTCATACTGCTCTTTTCTGGTTTGGGTATCAAGGTGCGTTCACCTAAAAAAGTGATTTGGGGAGTGCACCTCAAGTTTTTAAAAAATGATTGAGAATAGTTTATTTAACAAAGAATTACTTGTTATTTAAATATTTATGTAGAACAACTTACTAATAAAGCTATGTGTACCCAGAAGTTTTTTTTTTTTTTTTTTAAAGATTTTATTTATTTATTCATTTATCCCCCCCTTGCTGCTTGTGCTCGCTGGGTCAGCTAACCACGCCATGCGGGCGGGCTTGCCTTCACCAGGAGGCCCCGGGAACCGAACCCGGGGCCTCCCATATGGTAAACGGGAGCTCTACTGATTGAGCCACAGCCGCTTCCCACCAGAAGTTTTTTGGTGTGGGAATATTTTAAGTTATAGATTCAAATGAGCTAATGCTCATAAAATTATTCAGGTTTTTTATTCCGTTTTGGGTCACTTTTTTTTTTTTTTCCTATTCTTGGACCACTTTTGTTAGTTACACTTTTCTTGGAATTTTTTCATTTCATCTGTGTTTTCAATTTTTTTGGCATAAATTTTAATTAGAAATTGAAAAAATCTTTTTTGCAGAATCTGTATTTATGATCTTTCTTTTCATTCATAATGTTTATTTTTGACTTCTTTTTTTTCCATCAGTCTTGTCAGAAAAATTTCAATTTTATTTACCTTTTCATTCCCATTGTATATTTTCTTTTAAATTTTTTTTGAAATTTAAAGAAAGAATTTATCGAAGATCTGAAAAACAATTCCTAGAAGATTGACTTTTCCAGAGAACCACAGCTACACAATGCATTGTGTCTATCGTGTTAAAACGTGCATTAGAGCGGAGCGGGTGTAGCTCAGTGGCTGCAGTCCTGCTTCACACGTATGAGGTTCTGGGTTCAAGTCTCCTAACACAGACAAACAAACAAAACGTGCGTGAGAAACAAGTACAAAAACCATGAGATACGCCACCATTCTTCAACATTCTGAGCAAAGATGAAGTGCCCACGGAACAAGGATGACTTGCTAAGGTTGGGCTCTTTAAGCACCATAAAAACAAACAAACAAACAAAAAGCACAAAAGGATGAGTGGGTTCAGTTACATACTGAATTGAACCTCTGGCACTAAGCAGAGCATTTTGTCATGTAGCTAAAGTGTGTAGTGTCAAAGGAGTAGAACCACCAGCGTTCAAAAGCAGCTTTGTCCATTGGCAATAAAACACTCAGCATGTTTTCTGGTGTCCATCGCTGAATACACTGGTAGCAATTTTTTTTTTAAATTTTATTTTGTACATTTAATAATTGAAAACATAAGCAATTAAAAACTAAAAAGTAAACACAGATGAATAAATATATACATTTCTCAATTAAATGTAATGGATACATGTAAATTTTTTGTTTGTTTTTTGTTTGTCTTTTTTTTTTTTTTTTTTGTGAATCAAACAATATATTACACAATATATTTGGTTCATAGTAATGCATTCATACAGTATTTGTCCTTTTTTGTCTGGCTTGCTTCACTCAACATAATGTCCTCCAGGTTCATCCATGTTGCCATATGTTTTATGACTTCATTTCTTCTTACAGCTGCATAATATTCCATCGTGTGAATAGACCACAGTTTGTTTATCCATTCATCTGTTGATGGACACCTGGATTGTTTCCAACTTTTGGCAATGGTGAATAATGTGGCTATGAACATCGGTGTGCAGATGTCTGTTCGTGTCACTGCTCTCAGTTCTTCTGGGTATATACACAGTAGTGGTATTGCAGGGTCACGTGGCAAGTCTATATTCAACTTCTTTAGGAACTGCCAAACAGTCCTCCATAGTGGTTGTACCATCCTGCATTCCCACCAACAGTGAAGAAGTGTTCCTATCTCTCCACATCCTCTCCAACACTTGTAGTTCTCCGTCTTTTTAATAGTGGCCATTCTGATAGGTGTGAAATGATATCTCATTGTAGTTTTGATTTGCATTTCCCTAATCATGAGTGATGTTGAGCATTTCTTCATGTGTTTTTTGGCCATTTGTATTTCTTCTTCGGAGAACTGTCTATTCAAGTCTTTGGCCCATTTTTTAATTGGGTCGTTTGTCTTTTTATTGTTGAGTTGTAACATCTCTTTATATATCCTGGATATTAAACCCTTATCAGATATGTGATTTCCAAATATTTTTTCCCATTGAGTTGGCTGTCTTTTCACCCTTCTGACAAATTCCTGTGAGGTGCGAAAGTGTTTAATTTTGAGGAGGTCCCATTTATCTAATTTTTCTTTTGTTGCACGTGCTTTGGGTGTGAGGTCCAAGAAACCACCATCTACTACAAGGTCTTGAAGATGTTTCCCTACATTTTCTTCCAGTAGTTTTATTGTCCTGGCTTTTATATTTAGATCTTTGATCCATTTTGAGTTGATTCTTGTATAGGGGGTGAGATAGGGGTCCTCTTTCATTCTTTTGGTTATAGATATCCAGTTCTCCCAACACCATTTGTTGAAGAGACTGTTTTTTCCCATCAGCGTGGGCTTGGTAGGTTTGTCAAAAACCAGTTGACTGTATAGGTGAGGGTTTATTTCTGGATTCTCAATTCTATTCCACTGATCGATATGTCTATCTTTATGCCAGTACCATGCTGTTTTGACCACTGTAGCTTTGTAATATGTTTCAAGGTCAGGCAGCGAAATTCCTCCCACATTGCTCTTCTTTTTTAGAATACGTTTGGCTATTTGGTTGCACTTACCCTTCCAGATGAATTTGGTAATTGCCTTCTCTAATTCTGTAAAGTAAGCTGTTGGGATTTTGATTGGTATTGCATTGAATCTATAAATCAGTTTGGGCAAGATTGACATCTTCACGATATTTATTCTTCCAATCCATGAACACAAAATGTCTTTCCATTTGTTTAGGTCTTTTAAAATTTCTTTTAGCATTGTTTTGTAGTTTTCTGCATATAGGTCCTGTACTTCTTTGGTTAAATTAACTCCTAGGTATTTGAGTCTTTTTGTTGCTATTGAAAATGGAATTTTCCTCCTCAGATTGTTCAGTACTAGTGTACAAAAACATTACTGATTTTTGCGTCTTGATCTTATATCCTGCCACTTTGCTGAACTCATTTATTAGTTCAAGTAGCTTTGTTATGGAAATTTCAGGATTTTCTAAATACAGGATCATGTCATCCGCAAACAGTGAGAGTTTTACTTCCTCTTTTCCTATTTGGACGCCTTTAATTTTTCTGTCTGGTCTAATTGCCCTCGCTAGAACTTCTAGTACAATGTTGAATAACAATGGTGACAGTGGGCATCCTTGTCTTGTTCCTGATCTTAGGGGGAAAGCTTTCAACCTTTCCCCATTGAGTATGATGTTGGCTGTGGGTTTTTCATATATGCCTTTTATCATATTGAGGAATTTTCCTTTTATTCCTATCTTTTGAAGTATTTTTATCAACAAAGGATGTTGGATTTTGTCGAATGCCTTTTCTGTATCTATTGAGATGATCATGTGTTTTTTTTCCTTCAATTTGTTAATGTGGTGTATTACATTGATTGATTTTCTTATGTTGAACCAGCCTTGCATACCAGGAATAAATCCCACTTGGTCGTGATGTATAAGTCTTTTGATATGCTGTTGGATTCTATTTGCAAGTATTTTGTTGAGAATTTTTGCATCTATGTTCATTAGAGTGATTGGTCTGTAATTTTCTTTTCTTGTGGAATCTTTATGTGGTTTTTTTTTTTTTTTTTTTCTGCTGCAACGTGTTTATTATGTGCCAAAAAAACTACACCACAGCTTACTCCACACATCTGTAGGAGAGTGCAGTCTTGCCTGCATATACTACAATGAGGTAGAGACTTCACACACAGCTTCACAAAACCCACAGAGTAGCTGGGATATGCAACAATGCAATGTCAGCTCAGCAGGAGGGAGAAGGGGAGGGGGTTTATGACACTGGTTCTTTGGCACACAGCTTCCCAAGAGGGGCAAGTAGTTGTGTTTTTTCTTTTTTTTTTTTTTCCATTAAAAAAAATTAAGGAAGGGAGGAAGAAAAAAGTGTTCAAATTCCAGTAGCATTTCAGTCAACTGCAACTGTTGTTTCATACATTTCTCAAATGAAAGAAGGGAAGGGTACTTGCCCCCTCTAAGAGAAAGGGCTCCTGTGAGCCTTCATCTGTCCCCACCAAAAAAGCAGCCCTTTTATCTCTGTTACAAAAAAGTCCTGTGACTTTGTGATTAAAAACTTCTATCAACCCTCCCCCCCCACATAAGTGCAACTTAAGAAGGTGCAATAAACCATTTAAAACTATATACAGCAGCCGCTCAAACACCGTTTATCCGGTCCAGTTTCTAATCCAAAATAAAAATTTTTTTCTTGGTTGCAAATGCCTTCATCGCAACCATGAGAAACAGTGACCAGCAGTCCCCCAGACACAAATTTGCTATGTTAAAAGCTGCCAGGAAAGAAAAAAATCTCTTGTTCCAAACGACTTAAAAACTGTTTTAAGGAGTGTAAAAAGGAACCGGTAAAAACCCTCGAGCGTAAAATATGAAATATGATTTTGGTTTAAATGAAGAGCAAAGTCTCCTTGTAGTTTACAGTAAAAAACACCAGCTGAACACTCAGTTTATGCCGTTCAGGTGGGGGTTAAATAAATGGAAAGGCACTATATGGCAACTGCAAGAATGAAACCAATGAGACCTGCGCATCATCACCATCAGTATTGCAAGGAATGTAAAAAAGCGCTTTTAATAAATAAACCTAGATGTAGGCATCCGTGTCAACACTTTCTGGACACGTAGTGTTTTTTTTTTGTTTGTTTTTTTTTTTTGCTTTTCATTGGCAAAATGAGGAACTAAAATCTGGGAAAACTGCAGAGTCGCTTGAAGGGTGAGCCAGAGGGCTCTTGCCCTGGCACACCCCTTGAAAACAAAACCCGACAAAATTCATTGTGCATTAATTAGTGCAGAAACAAAGACAGATTCAGCAAGTGCAAAGGTGACTACGATTTTCCCTTGTCCTCGGGAAGCCAGCTCCCTGGCCACCAGTGGCAGGATACTGCAGGCTGCTGCCTAACCTGCCAGCCTTGGGAGTCACAGGCCACTGGGCAGGGCCAGCTCCTCTAGCTGGAATCTCGATTCTTCTGGTTTCGCATCAGTGGGCTGTGGTGGCGAAGGCCCTCCATGCTGTGCCGCCAGTGCCAGCAGCTCCGGCAGAAGTACTTGAAGCAGACCTGATCTCGACAGAAGAAAGGACCAGGCTGAGAACTGCAGATATGACACAGAGAATCCTCTAGGTAGGGGTCAATCTGAACCTTCTTGGTGAACTTGGTGGTTTTGATCTCCACAAAAGCCGCGCTGACTGCTTTAAGGTAACTACGTTGGTTATTGAAGGTTACGCGACCAGACCCAATGGGATACTTGTGCTTATCTGTGTCAATCCCAGCATACACCACTCCACCAAATAGATCATTCAAGATAGCTGCCAGGGCCTCAGCATTAAGCATGCCATGCAGAGCACCAACAAACACGGTCCTGCTGGGGTCAAGTCTCTGAGATGGGCTCCGGACAAAGTTGCTGTCAGCCAGCACCCAGGGAATCACTTGCACCTCCTTGCAGCGCATCCTGCGGCTGGACATCTTGAAATAATACTCGCTCAGGCCATCTGGGCTCAGTGGATCATAACAGCAAGCCTGAAGCAAGGCCCGGACGGACTTCTCTAGTTCAAAGACCAGATACACATACCCTTTGGGAGGACACCGGGGGTGCTTGCCATCCTTACCAGGCCACTCCACACTCAGAGAGCCAAATACACAGAAGGTGTTAACCAATCCAGCTTCCGTAATATCCCAGGGAACACCTCCTAGGAACACCTTGCAAGAGTAGATGGGGTTCTTGTAGTTCCGGGGAGGAAGCTGGCCACTCCAGGTACAGGTGGCTTCATTCACAGCTGCAGCTTGCCGGTGCAGCCTGGCCTCTCTCTCTATGCTGAAGGGGTCTTTGGGAGCTTCAAGAAGGTCCCAAGATGGCCATACAGAAGCTCCCAGCCATCTCTTTGATGCACTGGTTGGGGAAGGAGTGACTGCAGCAAGAGCAGCTTGCTCTTGGTCCATTCGGGACCCAACCCCCATCTTTAAAGGGTCTCTGGGACCACCCCCTGTCAGAGACAGGAAGGGCAGAGGAGGGGAAATGCGAAGGCTTTTCCCTGAAGATCTGAGAGATGATCCGATCCAGAGCTGAAGCCACTGGTGTCTGAGTCAGAGGGACTGCTAGAACGGGAGTCCAGGATAGGCCGGGTGTCCAGGCGGGATCCTCTAACTGAGGGTGCCGGAAACTTGTCCACCAAGTAAGACCCAAGGGGATCCAAAGGCAGGAAACTCAAGGGGGGTTTTCCCAAGACATTTCCCAGTGGGTTATGGAGCATGCTCAGTACTGAGTGTGTGCTGCTCTGGGCTGAGGAATCTGAGTCCTGGGTGCTCCAGGGTCTGTCCCAGCCTGTCAGACTGAGGGACTGCAGGCCAAGGCACAAGTCGTTTGCATCTGGGAGGCCACGGGAAGATTCTTGCGCAGAGGTGGGGAAAAGCATCCTGCTTGTAACTGTTTCTTCAGAGTCCTGGAAGTCTGAGATTGGGAAAGTGCTGAAATAATGTTTGTGGTTGCAGGACAGATCTGTGGCTTCTTGATAAGCCCTAGGGGAGGTATCTAGCCCCAAATGTGGAGAATTCTCATTACAACAGTTTCTTTTTTTTTTTTTTTTCACAACAGTTTCTTAACATCTTCATCCTTAGCTTTCAGTCCTGTTGGCCAATTCTGGCAAATGATCATGAATTCCTCGATTTATGGGTGTAGTGCAGACTCTTCTGAAATCCAGGGAATTATCCAACATGGCATTTATCCTTCGAAAGATACTGGCATTGCTACACGTGGAGAGCGCAGGTGCTTCCTGGTTGTCCCAGCAATCTTTGGTCCTTCCTGTTTGGTCTTCCTCGCAGCCACCAGACCCGCGGCCTGGGCTGGCACCTGGACGGTCTTCGCCACGCAGAGCCGAGTCGCACTCCCCCGACTACCCCACCCGCGCGCCTTTATGTGGTTTTGGTATTAGGGTGATGTTGGCTTCATAAAATGTGTTGGGTAATTTTCCCCCCTTTTCAATTTTTTGGAAGAGTTTAAACAGGATTGGTGTTAATTCTTTTAGAAATGCTTGGTAGACCTCACCTGTGAAGCCATCTGGTCCTGGACTTTTCTTTGCTGGGAGATTTTTGATGACGGATTCAATCTCCTTAATTGTGATTGGTTTGTTAAGTTCTTGTATTTCTTCTTGTGTCAGTGTAGGTTGGTCATGAGTTTCTAGAAATTTGTCTATTTCATCCAGGTTGTCTAGTTTGTTGGCATATAGTTTCTCATAATATCCTCTTATGATTCTTTTTATTTCTGTGAGGTCATTTGTAATTTCCCCCCTTTCATTTCTGATTGTATTTATTTGCATCTTCTCTCTTTTTTCCTTTGTTAGTCTAGCGAGGGCTTTGTCAATTTTATTGATCTTCTCAAAGAACCAGCTTTTGGTTTTGTTGATTTTCTCTATTGCTTTTTTGTTCTCATTTTTATTTATTTCCGCTCTAATCTTTATTATTTCTTTCCTTCTTTTTGCTTTGGGATTGGTTTGCTGTTCTTTTTCTAGTTTCTCAAGTTGTTCAGTTAAATCTTTGAGTTTAGCTCTTTCTTGTTTCTTAATATAGGCATTTAGGGCTATAAATTTCCCTCTCAAGACTGCCTTTGCTGTATCCCATAAGTTTTGATATGTTGTGTTCTCATTTTCATTTGTTTCAATATATTTACTGATTTCACTTGCAATTTCTTCTTTGACCCACTGAATATTTAGGAGTGTGTTGTGCTGTCTCCACACATTTGTGAATTTACTTTTTTCCTGTCTATTATTGATTTCCAATTTCATTCCATTATGATCTGAGAAGGTGCTTTGTATAATTTCAATCTTTTTATATTTGTTGAGAGCTGTATTGTGACCTAACATGTGGTCTATCCTGGAGAAAGATCCATGGGCACTTGAGAAGAATGTATAACCCGCTGAGTTTGGATGCAGTGTTCTGTATATGTGTTAGGTCTAACTTGTTTATCATATTGTTCAAGTTCTCTGTTTCCTTGTTGATCTTCTGTCTAGTTGTTCTATCTAATGATGTGAGAGGGGTGTTGAAGTCTCCGACAATTATTATAGAAATGTCTATTTCTCCCTTCAGTTTTGCCAGAGTTTGTCTCATATATTTTGGGGCACCCTGGTTAGGTGCGTAGATATTTATGACTGTTATATCTTCCTGGAGGATCATCCCTTTTATTAATATATAATGGCCTTCCGCATCTCTTATCACTTTTTTGCATTTGAAGTCTGTTTTGTCTGATATTAGTATAGCTACCCCTGCTCTTTTCTGTTTACTATTCGCATGGAGTATCTTTTTCCAACCTTTTACTTTCAGTCGGCTTGTATCCTTGTGTTTGAGGTGAGTTTCTTGTAAGCAGCATATGGATGGCTTATGTTTTTTTTATCCATTCTGTCAGCCTGTATCTTTTGATTGGGGAATTTAATCCATTCACATTCAATGATATTACTGAAAATGCACTATTTATTTCCTCCATTTTATTCTTTGGTTTTCATATGTCATATCTTATTTTTGTCTGTCTTTTTACTCTTTTGGTTATCCTTTCTGCTTTTCTTTCTTCTAAACTCTCCTCCAAGCCTCTCTCTCCTGTCTTTTTCTTTCAGGTTCTAAGGCTTCCTTTAATATTTCCTGCAAAGGTGGATTCTTTTTTGCAAACTCTCTTAGTTTCTGTTTGTTTGTGAATACTTTATATTCACCTTCATATTTGAAGGACAGTTTTGCTGGATAAAGAATTCTCGGCTGACAGTTTTTCTCTTTCAGTTTCCTAATTGTATCATACCACTGTCTTCTCGCCTCCATGGTTTCTGAAGAGAAATCTGCACAAAGTCTTACTGGACGTCCTTTGTACGTGATCCTTTGCTTCTCTCTTGCTACTCTGAGAATTTTCTCTTTATCTTTTACATTTAACATTCTGAATAATATGTGTCTTGGCGTAGGTCTATTTGGATTTATTCTTATTGGGGTATGGTGTGCTTCTTGGACATGTAAGTTCATTTCTTTCATGAGAGTTGGGAAATTTTCAGCTATTATTTCCTCAAATACTCTTTCTGCCCCTTTTCCTTTCTCTTCTCCTTCTGGAACTCCCATGACACATATGTTCTTGCGTTTTGTGTTGTCATTCAACTCTCTGAGCCCCTGCTCAATTTTTTCCATTCTTTTCTCTCTCTGTTCTTTTCTCTCTTCAATTTTAGCTGCTCTGTCTTCAGTATCACTTATTCTTTCTTCTATCATTTTGTGTCTGCTGTTGTATGCTTCAAAGGTATTTTTTTCCCCCTTTGCCATATTGTAGTTTTTTATTAGCAATTATTACTTTTAATAGTAATTAAAAAAAAAAGGTACAGATATGCATGTATTATTTCAGTTACCTACATACACATACATCCATGTTAAGTATAACAAGATGATTTTTGGATACAGATTGTAGGTACTGTTTTAAAATAAAATTCAAAGGTCTAAAAATTCTAAATACAACTTCATCTTGGCTATCAAATAAACAGTTTACTTACTAAAGAATCATGGTGAATGTACTACTAGAAAATACAAAAATATATGTAGAGGAACTGAATCAAACATATTTTTCCAATTTTTTAAAGATGAGAAAAACAAATGGTATAAAATAAGTCAAGAAGGGACAGATGTGGCTCAAATGGTTGGGTGTCCATCTCCCATATGGAAGGACCTGGGTTTGATCCTCGGGACCTCCCAGTAAAAATAAAAAAAAACAACCAAAACTATAGAAGGTGCGTGGGCCGCCAGGCCCCATGCACGGGTGCGCTGCCATGCCCCACAAGCCACGCAGCAAGATGATGACATAACAGGAGAGTGACACAAGGGACAGCGAAGACAAGACGCACCGAAAAACCAGGAACTAAGGTGGCATAGGCGGTAGGACACCTCTCTCCTACATTGGGGGTTCTGAGGATCGAATCCCAGTGAAGACAGGAGGAGAAGAATGAGAAGAGGGCAGGAAATGGACACAGAGAGTTGCCCAGCGAATGGACACAAAAACAGCAAAAATGGGTGTGTGTGTGGGTGTAAAAATGGATAAAAGTAAATAAATAAATAAATCTTAAAAAAAAAAAAGTCAAGAAATATTCTCTTGTGCTACTATCTCAAGCCATTTTCAATGTTTTATAAAATGCTCACACAGCAAATATGAAAAGCTTCAATACATTCTTCTTTTTTAACCTATGCTGCAATAAATGCAGCAACAACAAACAAATTTCTCTGTACTAATCTTAGAAGTAGAATTACTTAATTACAAATTTTCATGATGTTTTCATACATGTTTTTATTCATACATCTTTTTTTTTTAATTTTTTATTTATTTTTATTATGGGTAAAAATAAAAATTCTCACAATACATACAAACAT
>JAKSZT010028529.1:401173-425143 GCA_026826555.1 Tolypeutes matacus | reverse complement strand
TTTATTTTTCATTTGTTGAGGTGACCTCACTTTTTTTTTTTTTTTTTTAGCCAAATGCAGGACCCAAAATAATTCCTCCTCTAGACCAACCCCCTTATGGAAGGGGCCCTAGCTGGGCCCGTGGAAATTAATCAAGTACGTCCCACTTTCCGGACTCCCCAGGTTAGCTGAAGCTCTGATGTTAGTCAGTGAGGAGTGCTAAAGATGGCGGATTCCGCCCCTTCTGGCGCTGAGCTCCAGCGTCACCGGGCTGTTCAGTAAATCAGTTTGAGTGCAGATTCGCGTCTGCTCTCAGCCTAATGGTGCTTCTGGTCGGCTTATCTGCTCCCCAAAGCTATGGGGCGGTGCAGGCAGCCAGATCGATGTCTAAAAATATAAAATACCCTTCCCTGTCTTCCAACCGAACCCTCCCTTTTTTGGGAAGTGTCCCTTCCTCCTGGCTCCGCAGCGGCCCGGGTCTTATCCCTGGGTGGCTAGGGAAATCAGCTGCGTTGCCCGACCAAAATCCCCCCTCCGGTTCACTGGGTGCTGATTAGCTTGTTTGCTCTGTTCACACAAGGTCCAAGGGGTGCCAGGCAGCCAGATCCCCAGAAAATAAAACTTTTTCGCCCCGCCCGCGGCTCCAAATGGCCGTTTTATTTTTTTTTTCCGTAACCGCGGGGCTCAGCCGCCTGTGCCAACCTCCACCGGCAGCCTCAAAACTCACGAATCTCCACCGTTCTGTCCACGCCGCCGATCCGCGCAGATAGATGTCCCAAGCCTCTCACTCCACGCGTGACAGCACAGACCCCCGGGCAGGACCCCGTCCCCAATCCGCCTTGCTCTGGGAGCTTGCAGTGTGCGCCCTCCTACACTAACGCCATCTTGCTGCTTTTCCCGTAGGTAACTCTTAAGCACCCTCTGTCACTAGGCTAAGTTTCAATTTCAAGAGCAAAGGCTCATAAGCATAATCATCAATATCAAGGGTCCTTCAATGGACCATCTTCCTTCACAAGTCTTTGTCCCTGTACTTGGGGCATTCTTGTTGTTCCATTAGAAAATGTGGCAGAGCTCTCCTGGATGGGAATTTGATATTCTTTTGGTTATTATGTGACTCTCCACCTACCATGACAATGTCCCATGAATATTTGAACACATTTATATGCCTTATATGTATACCCAGGTGAACTTCCTCACATGTATCCCCTCTCACTGACACCCCACACCAATGATCCTCCTCTGCCACAGTTGTAACCTCTCTGTTATCCAAAACTTCTTAAAAAATGAAGCCAATAAAATAGCCATATACAATTAATAAGAAAATAAAACAGTAACGATAGTTTTGTATGTAAGAAGTAAAATACAAGATAATAAAAAGTAAAAATAGAATAATATTTTTAAAAAATTGGAATATTAAAATATAATGAAGAAAAAATATTTGAAGAAAAAATATCCCCCCATTTTTTTCTTTTATATTTTGCCTTTCGTCACTGTAAGACTGTTGTCCTGTATGTACAGTGACATTTTCTTCCATTTATTCCCCCAGTGTCTTATTTATTTATTTATTTTTCATTTTTTCTTCAAAGAAGCTTTAGGTCACAGCAGAGTCACGGGTTTTAAAGGTATCTCTTGAAAACAGCACATGGGATTTAAAAATATACACCTTTGTCTTTTGTGTGGAGATTTTAGTCCATTTTTCATTTAATTTTATTTCTGATATTGTTTGATTTAATTGTATCACCTTATGTGCTTTCTATTTGTTGTGCTTTTTTGTTTCTTTGCCTTTTCCTTCCTTCCTTGGAGGCACTTTCAACCTAAGGCCACTTTAACTTTTCCATTTGAGGGAAGCAGATGTGGCTCAAGTGATTGGGCTTCTGCCTACCACATGGGAGATCCCGGGTTCGGTCCCGGTACCTCCTGGAGAAGGCGAGCTGGCGTAGGAGGCAGGCATGGCGAGCTGACACAACAAGATGATGCAACAAAAGAGACACAAAGAGGAAAGACAATGAGAGACACAACAAACCAGGGAGCTGAGGTGGCTCAAGCAATTGGGTGTCTCTCTTCCACATGGGAGGTCCTGGGTTTGGTTCCTGGTGCCTCCTAAAGAGAAGACAAGCAGACGAAGAGAGCACACAGCAAATGGACACAGAGAGCAGATAGCGACCCTAGTGAGGAGGGTGGTGATAAATAAAGAAAAAAATTTCCATTTGAGGTTTTTGGAATATGTAGGTATTATTGAGGCAGGTTAGTACAGGGTAATGGAGGAGAAGACGACCCACAACATGACTGACAGACAACATGGCCTGCAGACAACATGGCTGGAAGACCTCACTGGGACCTAGAGTTTAACCTTGAGGTCCCAGTTTCTCTTTCCAGGACCTCCCCTTGGCCCCAGATATTCCACAAAGACCTCACCATTGGCATCTACCATAGATAGGGTAACCAATAACCCCGGGGCCTATCCCCTTATCATTAGCAAGGGGGTGGAATAATTAACAGTTTAAAAGGCCACACTATGGGAGATGTTTGTGTTGGATGTGGTGGGAGGTGTGGGAGGTGGGCAACATGGGAATCCGAGTGGGTTCCGTATAATATTTTAGGTAATCTAAGCACCTCTTAAAATATATGTATATATATATATAAAAATAACATTTTTGTAAGCAAATACACATATATGCATATATATTTATATATCATTTTACAAATGTTTGTATGTATTGTGAGAATTTTGATTTTTTCCCATAATAAAAAAAAAAATAAAAAAAAAAATAAAAAAAAAATATATATATAAACAAGAAATAAAAATAAAGATAAAGAGGTAATCACACAAGGCAGAGCCCACTTTCTCTGCCTAGAGGGGCCTGCACCAAATCTTGATGTGTATTTCGTCTTTTGCTCCCATTTCTCAGCAAGCTCTGTTCTTTCCCCCATTTCCCAAATAAATTCTTTTTACTGGCCTAACAAAACTGGTGTGTTCATAAATTCTTTTATGTGTGATAGCCAAGAGCCTAGAGGAATTACAACATTTCCTTGTCTTCATTTGGTGAGCCAGCCAGAAGAAATATAAGTGAGTGGTGCTCCCAGACCCCTGCTGGAAACTGTGAGTTTTAAGGCCTGCCTGTGCCCTCTTTTGGTTCTGCCATTCTAAAGGGGGTTAATGGACAGGGGGTTCCTAGATAAGCTCCCAAAGGACATAACCTTGGCCTACCCAGACTCCGGGCTCCCTTTCTTGAGGTGGTAGGAGCTGGTCTCCAAACCGTGTAGATCCAAGGAATTTCTGGGTGGTGGGTGAAACTGCCCTTGAGACCTAACTGGGCACATGGCCTAAGTCGAGCAGGAGTCTGCAGGGAGTTTACCAGACCCTTTCTAAATTCAGAATGGCTATCACCTGGTGTATTGTTAACTTAGATTGGCTAATTAAATTGGTCTTTTAATTAAAGGTGCCTTTGATTTTCCAGCTACTGCTGTCCTCATTTGAGTCTGTGAGATACTGTAGAATGCCTTAGAAACTGAAAATGCATTTGTTAGAGCGAGGCCTAAGCCCCACCCTCACCAGTGCCCTGAGGCCTTTCTCCTTCTCCACCTTGGAGAGGTCTGGAGGGTGCCCTGAGGCCTTTCTCCTTCTCCACCTTAGAGAGGTCTGGAGGTTGTCTGGGGTGGGGAGATGGTCCCTGATGGTGTTTGCCAGCAAGTCACAGAACAATTAGTCTCTAGTTTTTTATGGGCTTTTGCTGTCAGGTTTAACTGGGGAACTTGACCCCTGGAAGTGGCTCTGGGGTAAGCTCCTCATAGCCAGCTCCTAAAACCACTGCGAAGTAGGCAAAAGCTTTAAAGGTCCCTAGCCAGCCCCTTTCTTAGGGTCAGTCCAGGGTGGTTTGGTCTGGGAACCGGACCCAGATGGCCCCAAGTTCTCTGAGGTTCTGGGGATGCCAAGAGACAAAGCTCCCGATCCCCAAAACATGGAACAGCGAGTAGGGCTCCCAATTTCCGGGACACTGGTTTGGCGAGCAACCCTGTTCTGTCAAGACAGCAGTGGGATGCCCCCAAACTGATGCATTTTCCTCTCCTAGGATAATGGGCAGTTCTTAAACTGGGACAACCTGCCTAATCTAATATTTTCCTGCCACACCACTTGGCCATAGTATGGCCGAGAATGGGCTCTGTACGGGACCCTGAATTCCAATTGAACCTGTGCAAGAGAGAAGGAGAGGGCAGACAGATCTGAGGGCCAGAGACCACAACCACATGGTCGTGTCTCCTTAAAGCAGGAGTTCTTAACAAGGGGTCTGTGGAACAAAAAAAGGTTGATAATCCTTGTCTTAAGGGATGAGGAAATGCACTCTAATTACTATACCTCTCCCCTGTAGAATAAGGAACCTCCTTATGTACCATCAATTACCATGAAAATGTTCCTGGCTTTCCTAGCTCCCTATTTCCTTGTGACACTCCAATCCTTCGAGCAAAAAAGACTTGCAGGGTTTTACTCCTTGTGGGAAGTAACTAACAATACCGTCCCCAGAGCAGCCCCAGTTAGTGTCTTGTTGGGGGCAGGGCTTCTCTGAACCTCTTAACTCCATCCTTAGCAGCTGCCCAGGGATTTTCCTGGAGGAAAGAAGCTGGAGGGTCCTGCACGAAGTTTCTGCCGTGGACAGCCACTGGGAGCTTTTCGTCCAGGTGTTTCTAAAGTCAAGTCTTTCCCTAAACTAAGCTAAGTGTGTAAAATCCTCTCTTCTGTTCTAATCAGTGCTTGCTTTAACTTTGTTAGTCTGCGCATGCCTAGGAAATCGTAAATCAGATTTGGGGTTCACCTATTATAAATTGGATAATAGGGAAAGGTGACCTAAAAAAAGATTCTTTAAATGTCAATGCCATCTTAGAATTAAAATTGATATATAAAGAAATCACAAGAGGAATTAATTCAACTCCAAAAAGAAAAACTAAGCAAATTTGTTACTAATAAAATTGTTTTAGTTGCTTAATGAATGAATATGCTCAAACTGTTTTTTTTTAAAGATTTATTTTTATTTTATTTATTTATTCCCCTCCTGCTGCTTGTGCTCGCTGTGTCCATTTGCTGTGCGTTTTTCTGTGTCTGCTTGTCTCCCTTTGTTGCGTCATCTTGCCATGCCAGCTCGCTGTGCCCTGCAGGCCGGCTCGACTTCCCATATGGTAAACAGGAGCCCAACCAATTGAGCTACAGCTGCTTCCCTCAAATTGTTTTTAAGTGGAAACTTACTAGAAATCATTATATAGATGCCTTTATATAACAGCAGAAGAATAGTAACTGAAATTATAATAACTGGGTAGATGTAGCCTAAATTTAGCTATTGTAATGCTAATCTTAACCCTAACTCAGTTTTGATTATGGTTATTTTGTAACTAGCTTCACCTAGCCCTTAGACTTCAGCTATTGTGGTGGTAATTGTAAACTGAGTTTGCCTTTGTTTATGGTTATTTCAAGCCTAGCCTCCCCCCTTGCCTTTGTTTATGGTTATTTCATGACAGCTTTTGCCCCCTATAGCTCAGGGGAAAGCAAACTTAAGACATCCCTGCCTCCTGTCCTTGTACTGGTATTAGTGACCCTGCTTTCTCTCGTGGCTCCAAGTGTGGGCTAAATTGCTGCCTGGTGGAATTCTCCACCCTCAGGGTTGAACGTCCACTTTTCCAGTCCAGCGGCTGCTGGAGTCCTGTTATTTCCGAGGACTGGGAAGTGAGGGAGGCCTCCTGCCTTGACTGTCGGAGGTTCCTAAAAGTGGCAAGTCATGAGAGAAACCAGTTTCCCTGAGGCTTTGATAGTTTCTGAGTATACATAGAATTAGTCTTGCTTATCCAAGGTCCGGTAAAGTCAAAGTGAAAAATAAATTCTGATGCAAAGGAAAGTTGTATTAAAGCATTGGGGACAGTTTGGTTATAAGCCAATAATTAAGGAACAACGTTCTTGTGTAAAACTGCATGGTCACAGTGCAAATTAAAGGAAAAAAGCCTTTAAAAAAATCTTTCAAATGTTATTTTACAGTAAACTTATTTTGTAAAAGAATGAAAGTTCTAAGTAACTTTAGTAAGTTGTGTTTCCGTGTCAAACTCTATTCGTGTCTGACTATTTGCTCAGTATATATCTTCATACATTGGGATGATAATATCAAATTAACAAATAAAAATTCTTAAAAGAGCTCTATTTAAATTGTTAAAAATTAAATATGCAGTTATATATATGATGAATATTCCTAGAGCCCAAATTAGGCTAAGCAGGATGGAAAGGTCATATAGAAATCTAAATATAGGAACTATTGAGAAAGGGAAAAAGATTTTCCTGAGCTCTTTGACCTACCCAACCCCTCTGACCTTCTCTTTGTAAGAGATCTGAGGCAGGGACTAGGTGTAACAGATTAAAACTCTTCTAGGCAGGGGGCGTTAAGAATCATAGTTTGTCCTGTAATTTCCGAATTTAAACCTTTTAACAGCCTTATAATAAGGGTAGTTAATAGTTCAATTATTGCCAAATTTCAGTAAGTAAAGGAAAAGTCCTTGAAAGTTATGAAAAGATCTTCTCTAAATTATAATTAAAACAAATTAAACAATTGTAATATATTTGAGAACCTAGCAGTCAGTATGCTTTTAAGATTATTCAGGGGAAGCGGCTGTGGCTCAGTCAGTGGGGCTCCCGTTTGCCATGTGGGGGGCCCCGGGTTCAGTTCCCGGGGCCTCCTGGTGGGGGCGGGCCCGCCCGCACGTTGTGGTTGGCTGACCCAGCGAGTATAGGCAGCAAGGGGGGGATAAATGAATAAATAAATAAAATCTTAAAAAAAAAAAAAAAAAAAAAAAGATTATTCAGTTTTAGAATTTTATTTAAGAAAAGTTTTAGCCTCCTGTAAAGGATGGAAAAAGAACATTCCTTGCATAAACTATAATGGTTTCAATTTATTTAGCTTGGGTGTTATCGCTTTAGTTTACAGAATACTACATAAATAAATTAACATTATATGTATCAAATCTTTAAAGTGGTGAAACTTGTAAGGTCATGTTTAATGAAATTAAGCTTTAGAAGACAATGTAGATCTGCCCTCTCTTAAATGGATAAAGTAAATTTCATTGGTTGCTAACTCTAATCTGATAAACTTAAGTTAAAGTAATCAGTCTATGTGGTTTTGGTTAATTATAAGGAGTTTTCTTCTAAACTGAAGCATTTAAATGACTAATTCCAAGCAGCCATTATTAATTAGAAATCTAAACTGATATTAATAGCAAAAAGTAACTTCATAACAGGAAAACCTGTCAAACCTGTTAAAGTGGTAAGGAAAGATAATCTCAATTCCATTGGGAATCTTCAATTTTCATAAAACAACTGAGAAAGTAAGTTTTCCTGTGCTGCTAAAATAAAATACCTGTGTAATTAACATCATCATGGTAAAAGTGTAGAAGTAAAAAGCAAAGTACTAACAGGTTAAGTTCATTTGACATGCTATACATAGCATTGGAAGTGTTTAGAAAGTGTATAAAAATCAAAAGAAACTTCAGCATTGTCAAACTCTTGTACATTCAAGCCAGGCCCACATATACTGCTGGTCGCCTCCCCATTTGAGTTATTGTCTAGGTCGGTCACTGACCCCTAAAACAATAAAGGCATCTACTACATCTCTGGTTGTGCTCCTGAAGGGGATGGAGAGTACTTTGCAGTTTTGGACTCTTGCAGCAGCCCACGATGGCTCGATATGGCCAGTTGCACAATGGACATTGCCTCCAAATTGGTACTGTTTCATAGTGCCGAAGACGCTAAGCACCAGGCCGGTGAAATACTGGAGCCTATTTTCCTATCTTCTCTCTAGGGTCAATGGTGCTGCAGCATGCTGGCTGTGTGAAGGACATACCAAGTGGAGCCAAAATTACCAGAGTAATGTGAGTAGAACTTAAACACAATTGGCATTTGGCCTGCTCCCATGGAGAGATAACATGTATGGTATTGCAAACCTGGAGCTTAGATCTATTAGTTACAGCTCAAAGAGGAACTTGTGCACTGGGTAGTGCATTGATTAGTATTAAGTACTGTACCTATATGCCTGATGGTTGTGGTGATATCTCTTCTATTCCAGATCATATGCAGAGGGATATTGAACATGTTAAAAGTCCTGGTAAACTTCATTTTCTAAGAAGTTAATAAATGTGCCTGTAAGATAAAGGAATGGCCAACTTGCCTGAGAGCAGTGGGGGCACAGCCCTTTTAATTAAAAAGGCCAGCAAATTAACTTGGGGGTGACCTCTCAGACTTCACCCCACACCAGGTGAAAGACGTGCTTACCCCAGGTCTCCCTCCTAGCTCTTGTTCCAGAACTTGTCCCTCTCATACCCTGGGGAGGACTGGCAGACCCACCTGCCATCCTGCCAGGGCTAAGCTTTCCCACCAGCAGGGAAACAGCAGATGAGGCGGCCAGGACCCACCTTAGCTTAGCCCCTTCAGGGTGGTCTATGGACAACCTTTCCTCACCCAGGATCTGAAAACCAGGTTCTGATCAAAACCTGGCAGGAGGACAGGCTTCACTCTCAATTATAGCCAAAATGGAAGGGACCTTATTCTGTAGTTCTGATCATTCCCACAGCTATTAAAGTTAAAGGAATTCCCAGCTGGGTGCACTTAGCCCGCGTGAAGCCAGCTGCCCGAGGAAGTACCAGCTCACTAGAAGCACCTGACGGGATGTAGCGTGCCCATCACTGGATGGCCTGAAATACCCCTTCACGAGACAAAGCTAAGTAGTGTCTGTCAAAGCCAGCTGTTCCCTCTAACACTAGCCCAAATGCCGATTGCTAGGGGGAGGGCAAGCCAGACATCCCTTAAGAAGTCTTGTCTGTTTTCAGTTCCTGTAGTTTCTCCCTTTACAATAACTAAAAGGGAAATGCCTCTTCTAATCCCCTCTTAACTGTCTTAAACATAACCACCACCATGGAAAACTGGGATTGGCAATTTATACCAACCCCCATTATCTATTACAATCTCTCCCTAAAGCTAACTAACAGCATAGAAGAAACAAGCTGTGTCTTAGAAGTCCTAAAACAGAAAACAAATTCTTGGTGCTGTAGTACTGCAAAATTGCAGAGCCCTTAACGTGCTAAAAGCAGCATGGGGAGGGGACACATGACTATTTCTCAAGAAAAATGATGTTTCTGTATAAATTGTCTGGAATAATTCTAAACAGCATTCACCTGCAAGATGAATGGGTCCACCAATCTCGGGGATGCAGCATCTGAAGGCGCCTGACCTTTCTCCCTCTCGTGGTCCAATACGTCATAGCTGGCCCTTTTTAGACCCACTTACCACCATCTTTATCCTTTTAGTGGGGCCATATATCTTCAAATTCTAACTACGTTTATTTCTTCCAGAGTCAATGCCTTCCAAAACAAGATATTAGCCACACGGGCATTTCAGCCAGTTCCAGCCAGTGACGGCATCTTCACTCAACCTCGAAAGAATAGCCAGAGAGGTTTATGCCCTGTCAGGAGGGACTACTGCCCTAACCAGCTGGAAATAACTACAAAAGAATGATCATCACCCCTCAGCAGTCCCTTAAGAACAGGGCATGAGCTCTCTGAGGGGGGAGTTGAGGCAGGTTACGGGGTAATGGAGGAGAAGACATGGCTGGCAGACAACACGGCTGCAAGACCTCGCTGGGACCTTGAGTTTAACCTTGAGGTCCCAGTGTCTCTTTCCAGGACCTCCCCTTGGCCCTGGCTATTCCACAAAGGCCCCACCATTGGCCCCCACTCTAGGTGGGGTAACCAATAACCTCTGGGGCCCATAACCTTATCATTAGCAAGGGGGTGGAATAATTAACAGTTTAAAAGGTAATCACACAAGGCAGACCTACAGGGGCCCACACTAAGTCTTGGTGTGTATTTCCATCTTTCCCATTTCTCAGCAAGCTCTGTTCTTTCCCTCATTTCCCAAATAAATTCTTTTTACTGGCCTAACTAAACTGGTGTGTTCATAAATTCTTTTATGCATCATAGCCAAGAACCTAGAGGAATCCAACATTTCCCTGTCTTCAGTATAGGATTTTACCTCCTCCGTGTGAGGACTGCCTTGAGAATATACATTCTCAAAGGAGACTTTTTTCTCCTCCACTTTCTGCTAAGGTCAAGATAGGCAAATTTTTTTGCTGTTCCTTTGTTCCTGGCAGGTTTATGTCCTACTCTCCCTCCCCTTAGCAGGTCCTCCCCTGGCTGCTGCCTCACCCCCATGTCTGTGCGCACAAGTAACAGGGAGATCAGGTTCTCGCCAGAAGTGCTCCTGCTTCTTCTGTGCAGTGGAGCTCTTCATTGGAATTGAGCAGATGGTTGGAAAGACTAAAGGATAGGCTGGAAAAATATCCTCCAGCTGGCAAAATTCAGAGTCTGTTACAGATCCCCCCTGGAAGGAATGCACACACCAGGGTGTTTACATCAGTAGAACCCCACTTCTATTTCTCTGGATAAACTTAAATAGACTTTGTAGTTTAAACCCTTCTTAGGTAAGATAAAGGGAGGGAGGGAGGGAGGAAAGAAACAGACAGAAAGAAAGAGGAAGTGCTCATACCTGATGGTCCCTAAATAGGCTGAAGAGAAGAATGAACTGGAAGGTCACACCCAAGAACAGAGAGCTGATAGCAACCTTCACCTGCTCACTCAACCATGCCAGCTCACCACCTGTCCCCTTATCTACACCTTCTTCCTCTACCCATTTCTCTAGCATACTGGAGGAGGGGAATATTCTGGGAACCCTCAAAATCCATCCAGACAAAGCTAACTGGAAGGAACTTGAGAAAAAGGCAATTCATCAGATAGTGGTAGCCTGGCAACCTGGTTTCCCTTCCTGATTCCTTTGGTTACAGCTAAATGGGAAGGCTTCCATTTTCATGGCTTCCTAATATTACTATTATTATCTTTAGGAGGTACTGGGATTGAAGCCAGGACCTTGTACATGGGAAGCAGGTGCTCAAACCACTGAGCTACACCCGCTCCCCACAATAAACCATTTTTTTTTTTTTAAAGATTTTATTTATTTATTCATTTATCCCCCCCTTGCTGCTTGTGCTCGCCGGGTCAGCTAACCACGCCGTGCGGGCGGGCTTGCCTTCACCAGGAGGCCCCGGGAACCGAACCCGGGGCCTCCCATATGGTAAACGGGAGCCCTACTGATTGAGCCACAGCTGCTTCCCAAAATAAACCATTTTAAAGGCAGCCTTAAAGCTAAACCATGGTTAACTTGAAAATATTCATCACCTGTTTGATATTAATTTCATCCTTTTCATTGAAAATCATATATTTATTTAGATTGCCTCTCCACATTTTTAGGTGATTTAGGTCACTTTTTATCTCACTGGCAATGAATTGTTTGAATCTTAATCTCACAGCATTTAAAGATCTCTGTATTGTCAGGGGTACATATCAGCAGACAGTTTGCACGTCGCTACTATTAGCAGAGTGACTGTTAGTAACGTGAGTGTGGTTCAGCCAGAACAAGGTGTGAGGCATTTTATTGAGAGACGATGCCTCATTGACTGTACAGCTCTCCAGAGTCCTCTCCTGTGCTCTCCTTCGTGGATTTCTCTGTTTTGGATATTGATGAACTTGCTAAACTGATTTTAATTTGTTATCACTATTTAGAAATGCTGAGCACTGCTTCCCAGATTTTTTAAGACTCAAGATTCTGCTCTTGGGAAGCGGCTGTGGCTCAATCAGTGGGGCTCCTGTTTACCATATGGGAGGCCCCGGGTTCGGTTCCCGGGGCCTCCTGGTGAAGGCAAGCCCGCCCGCACGGCGTGGTTAGCTGACCCAGCGAGCACAAGCAGCGGGGGGGGGGATAAATGAATAAATAAAATCTTAAAAAAAAAAAAAAAAGATTCTGCTCTCCAAGCTTGTCTGCAGTGAGTATCTGCAGTGCAGAACTGATGTTCTTGTTATTGTACAGATAATTCCTAAGCCACTGATCCTGACTGTCCCTTAAGCACAGAGGAGCAGCTCCTTCCTTTTAATAAAATATGTCAGGATGAGGCATTGGGAGCGTCTTCAGACTTACCAGAAGATGGACCGGGTGAGATAATTTGTCCTTTTTTCCTGGTCATGTGTCCCTACCCCAACTCCATCCAGGCTGTGTGTGAGGCTTTGATGTTGGGTTGGGAAGCGGAAAGACTTGGGAAGAACTTGGAAATATGCCTATGAGATCCCTCAGATCTCCATCTCCACCAGGACTTTGACCCCAGGGTGTGTGGGGCTCTCCTGAGACTCTCAGGGCACATGGCTGGGTAGTGGCTCTTGCGGGTTGGCTGGCTGGGGGAGAGCACTCAGAGGCACAGCTGAGACGGCTCCTTCGTCCTGGAGCCGCACTGCCTGTGTGGGTCTGGGGGCCCAGGCCGGGCGTGGAGCAGCCTGGAAGACTCTGGGGCTGATGGAGAGTCCGGGGCTGCAGCTCCCACCCTGGCTGCAAAGCCTTCTCGGTCGTCTGCCCCCCTGGCTTGTACCTTCTGGGAGACACTCTGCGTGTATCTGTGATTCGACATGAGGGGAACCTAGGGTCACCAGGCGCGAGGCTTTGCACGGCACCTTTGCAAAACTGAGAGCAATGTCTCCAAGGCCCCTCACGGGTAACCAGGTTATCAGGCTCCTTGGACCATTTGGTGTGTGAAAACACTTTTCTGCCCTGAGCACCTGTAAGTTTCCTTCAGTTGGATGAGAAGGAAACTTCTCATCCAACTCACTTGGAGTTGCCTTGCTCAGAGGCATTGTTTTTTTTTTGGGCTTAATGGCGTCAGCTTCCCTTAGGCTGGAGCTGCGGTATCTCTATCTTCCCTCCACTGCGCCTAGACTTGGGTTCATTTACCTTTATTTTCATTGTCTGCTTGTACCTTTCATTTAAACCACCGTGACTCTTTTAGAGGGAGGTGACAGTCAGACAGTTGAAACGGCTGTGCAGCTGGGGGGAGCCTGCACCAAACACGGCCACTGTGGAAACGTCTGAGGTGGGCCCAGGGTTGGAGCCAAAAGAAGCCCAAGTGCCAGGTGCAGAGGTGCCCGGACTGAAATGCTGGGAAGGCTGCAGCCCCCCAAAGGGCAGGAGCAGCCACCGTCCTCCCCCACCCCCGTGGTAGCCAGAAAGGGCCTGAGACTAATTAGCCAGAGTTCCCGCGTTAACTGAGAATGTGCAAGTATGAGAGGGGCGAGGGGGAGAGAAGGACTGGCGCCCGGACAGTGCTTCCAGGAGGCCCGGCATCAGTGGGGAGATCTCCGCACACTCTTTCTGGAGGCTGACCTCCAGGGATGCGCCTGCGGCAGAGGCCGGGCAGGATCCGGCTGACCCTGGGAGGCTGGATGGGAGGCCCCAGGGTCCTGTGCCTTTTGGCCTCGGATCTGGCTTTGGCTGGCTGTGTGTGGCTTCGGCCCTGAAAAATGAAGCAAGACAGTTAAGCGGAGGTGGGAGATTTTGCCCAGGCTCTTGGCGCTGAGTTGGAGCTCTCGGGAACAGTCCGGCGGTGTATGTAGATGTCAGTTCTGTTTGGCAATGCGAGTTATGGTCTCTCAGCGGTCTGGGGACACCTGGGCCTGCTGTTCAGACCTGGCTGGAGAACCGGGCTTTGCCTTCTGGCCTCTGAGCCCGGGACAATAATCACAGCCCCTTAGGGCGGCTCCCAGGGCCAAAGGATGGTGGGAGGGAAGGCCCCATGTAAACTGGAGTCAGATCCACTTTCCAGCTTTCACTGACTTGCTCCCTTCCCTTTAGGGCAAAGGTTGGCCAGCTCCTTACCAAACCAGCTCCTCCTCTGGACCCAGAGCAGCCTGAGTTTCCCCTGAGGTGTGGCCGTGTGCTGTGTGCCCCTCCCAGGTGTGTCCTTGGGGCTTGAGGCTCGGGCCCTTGCACTACCTTGTTGCAGGGGGAGTTGGTGGAGACCCTGCGCTGTCACTTGGAGGAAAGTGGCCATCAAGGGGAAGTGCCCAATTTGGACTTTATGTTGAGTGAGAAATAAACTTTTATGGTGTTTGAACCATAAGATGTTTTGGGCCTATTTGTCACAGTAACTAGTATCATCTTTGTTAACACTTCAAGAAAGAGAAACTAAATGGGGGCAACCATGAAGATTACTGAGAATTTTCCAGGCTGAAGCTTGCCCATCATCCTAGCTTGCCCACACACCACAGTCCCATTGATGTGCTCAGATAACTCTGATTATAAAACGGGGACCACCCTTGGAGAATGGAATCACCTCTTTCAACTAGACCTTTCCTGTGATGGTCTGGGATCACTCCCCTTTAAAGACCTCCAGCACTTTCTTTGAACTCTCTTTTGTGGTCCTGATCTCACTCTTGTTCTAGATATTGCAGTGCTTCTCTTTTTAAAGAGAATATGGACTGGTTCTGGTAAGAGTGGAAGGCGCTAGGTTCTTGTCTCCCTCTCTCCTCAGTATGACATGGAGAACACGGCGGCAGGTGTCGGGCAGCGCAGCGAGGTAGGGGGATGTGGGCAGGTAGTGCTGCTCCTACACTAGGCAAGGATGCCAGACTGCAGGGGCCGTGGCGGGGCCCATGGCATGGGAAGAAAGCAACGGTAAGGAGAGCGATCACCACAGAAAGCCTAGTGATGGGCTTAGAGGGTAGAGGTGAGAGGAAGAAGAGCTGGATGGGGAGTGCTATTTCCCCATTTTACAGATGCTCCTACCTTGACTACTGCCACTGCTGCTACTATCAGCAAGTATTTATTAGTTCTCTCTTTGTGCCAGGAATTCTGTTCAGCACTTCACAGGTGTGCTCCCATTTCATCTTCACCACTCCATGAAGTAGCTGCTATGACTATCCTTATTTTATAGGTTAAAAACCGAAACTGACTGACTTGCCCAACTTCATTCAGCTAATAATTGTGAATCCCAGATGGGTCTGATTTCACAGCACAAGCTCTTTATGTGTTTCCATGTGGCCTCATTGAAAGCAGTCATCATGGAACAGAATTCACCTTGTCTGGTGAGAGGGAGCTGGGCAGCACTTCCGGAGCTGCCTTTCGGTGTGTCCCCTGAATCTCTGGCTGTGGCTCTGTCTTTGACAGACTTGTGGGTCTTCTCAACTTCGCGGAGCTGCAGGGGAACATGGCTGTTGGTCCTGGCCAGGGAAAGAGTGTCTGGGGCTCAGAGCACAGGGTGGTGGGAGCTACAGGGCAAGGCTCTATTTCAGCTCTTGGTAACTACCTCAAATCGCCCAAGTTACTGACCCTCATGACTGCTTGGAGAGGGCAGCCTGAGATGCTCAGATTCGCACAGTGTTTAAAGGAATATCTGACCAGGGAAGGGGTGGAAACCCTTCCACTCCTTTCTTTCTTTTTTTCCAAAAAAATTTTTATTTATTTTAAATAACTTTTTATTACATAAATGTTACATAAAAATACTCCTTTGTTTCAATGGCACTTTCTGGGCAGGAGGCCAGGGAGACTAACAGATGGAAGTGTAGGTGGGGACCCATCAGCCAGGCAGAGGGCCTGGAGAGGGCTGGGGTCTGCTGTCATGGTGTGTGGGGGATGGGGGTGGGTCAGGCTCACTTGGGGTGGGGGTCGAGGCAGCCTGTGTGTGACAAGGACTCAGAGGACCCCTTAGGGATAAGGGCTCAAGCAGTACATTATTTTGACAATATTTCTTTCAGCATTTATAGTATTAATTTTAACCTGTAAGAATTATTGTGGGTACTGGGTTTATTATGTACATGCATTAGTCGAATCATAGCAACTTTTTATAATTTAAATGATTATTGTTAGGTACTCCTGATATTCCAGAATATAAATGCATGCTGTTGGCTCTCCTAAGGCTACTTCCTGTAATGCATTTAATTTTAGATTTGGTTTAGAAGAGAGCCATTTAGGCAATACAACTGGGCTCACAGAGCAAATTAAAAAACAAAAACAAGAATAGAAACATGATACCTTTTTATGCTCTAGGATAAAATTTTGCCACTCACCGCTTGGATTTTCTTCCTCAGCTGGGCATTAGCTCGGGCAAGGCTTTTGGAAACTGAGTCCAGGTAGTAGATGGCCAGTCTGTAAGAAAGAAGCACGCCCCTCTAGTCCTGCCTTCTTGAGAAAGGACAAGAGCTGGTGACTTTCCCAAGAAACCAAGGCAGGGGTTCCTGGACCCATACTGGGCCTTTGCCTCAGGGTAGGATTAATTGACCTGCCAGTATTCTAACCAAATTCCAGAAGAAAACATATCCCTTTTGGGGAAAGATAACATTATCCATAGCCTTGAAAGTTTTTCATCCATGATATTTGGAACCCAACTCCCCAAAATCAAACCATTCTAAAAATAGGACTAAATGACAAATAAGCAAGAGAAAAATGACAATAGAAATAGACCCACAAGTGATTCAGATACTGGAATAATCAGGCAAAAATTAAAAAATGACTATGATTACTATGTTCAAGAAAAATAGAAAGATGTAGCATTTCACCAGAGGGTTGGCGTCAAAACAGAGTAACTCCTACCTGTGACCCAGAAGTTCCAACTCTAGATGTCTATCACAGAGAAACTTCCACATTTGCACAAGGACATACACAAAGCTCTTAACTGGAGCACAGTTTGCAACAGCAAAAAGTGGAAACAACCTAACTGTGATTTAGTCACACAATGGGACATAGTAAAGCCATTAAATGTGAGCTCATGTAGCTGCATGAATAAATTCCTAAAACATAATATTGCACGAGGAAAGCTATAGGGAATGCACCATTCATGAAAAATTCTTAAACTCAGAAAACAGTAGTATGTACACATGTGATAAAATACCAAAACATGCATGGAAAGATTAAAACTAATCTGAATAATGGTTATCTTTGGAGAGAGAGGAAGAGAGAAGGATGGGGTTGGACTTGACGTGTATCTGTAGAGTATTTCTTTTAAAAAGAGAGATTTCAAGCAAATATTGCAAAATTTTAATATCTCTTTATTCTTGTGGTAGTGTATATAGATGCCTGTATTTTTTCATATATTAGAAATACTTGATAATTTTTCAAAAGCATGCCAAAATGGGTTTATATTTAGAAAGCTAATATTTTTGTTATCTTGTTTTTGATGACAGCAATTTAAATTCAAGACTCTCATTTCCTGCCTTCTTTTCTTCCTTCCCTAGTTCCTTGAGCATTTATTTTATTTTATTATTATTCTTTTTTTAGGAGGTACCAGGAATTGAATAGAGGACCTCGTGCGTGCGTGGGAAGCTGGCACTCAACCATGGAGTTACATCCGCTCCCCTGGGCATTTATTTTTTGCCTTAGGCATGGGGCTGGGTGTTGGGGAGCAGAGGTCTCTACTGGGAATGAGTGCACGGCATGCGTTGTCAAGTGCCGCAGGCTGAATCACCCCGAATCAACCCCCCACCCCTGGCTTTGGAAAGACTCAAAGCCCAGGGGTCTTTGATATTTCTGGTGGGTGTTTGGAGCATGTTGTAGCTACTGTCAGCCTCCCCCCCCCCCCATCCCCCAGACCACATCTTTCATTCTGCTGGAAGACTTACAACTACCAGGACCTGCAACTCTGCCTGATACTTCCCCACACCCCAAAAAAAACCCACTCTACCGGAAATTAATCCTCGTTTCCCAAAGCCCTTAGCCAGTGCCAGGGTGGGAATGGTTCTTCAAGGCTCCAGATTCCTCACCCTTAGGGGACACTGAGGCACATGTCCACATAGTGCCCCCGGTTTCCCGGCAGGATGAAGGTCACGTCATCCTTGGTGGTAGCAAGACCACTGATGCACCTTTTCTCCCCTCGCCCACTTTCCTGCCCCCACCCCAACAAGCTACTGCATTTGCATCCTGGTCCCCGGGTCATCTTCTGGGGAAACCAGGCCAAGGCAGAAATCAAGAAAGAAGGACCTGCCAAGCAGCATCTCCACTGCAAGGGGGGCTTCCCAGGGACAGTGCTGTGGCCCGGCCAACTCACACCATCAGCAGAATGGCTGGGATGACCAGGCCTGGGTTGGCAATGAAAGCAAAGATCTTGCCCAGGAAGGCTGGGAAATCGTTTTCAATGGTCTCTTGGATGACATCGTACATCCTGTTTTTCCCACTGGAAAGAGAAGAGGACTGTTAGAGGGAGCAGCTGACCTCACGTGGCACACACAACCACGGCCCCCCTGCAGGTCCAAAGCCAGCATGCACCACTGCTTTCCTGGATGAACCAGAGCTCCGCTCCAGGGGAGCGCGAGGCGGCCTTCCCCATGGGGGCTTCCATTGCATCTGGGGCTTACAGTGGGGCCGGCCCACTGGTTCGCCAGTTTCATGTCCTTGGCACTGACAACCTCTCACACCACTTTGGTCTTCTGTGTCTGACACCCTCTTGAGCAAGATAAAAATGGGTTTTCTCCTTCACTCGAATGGGAGAAAATTGCCTGTGATGCAGCTATGAGGCCAGTGTGCAGTTTCCTCTGGGCCTTCTCCAGAGGCTGGTGTGTTGGATAACCTCAAGGTCATCAGTTAGTCTTCAGGTTATAATTCTAGGAAATTGAATTGCCCCAAGACAGGCTCCTGGCCAATTCACAATGGTATTTATGATTTTATTCAAATACCTGAAACTATGCAGATTGCCTCTCACAAATGCTTGCTCAGAGACCACTGAACTCTGCTGGCTCTTGGTCGGCAATTTTGGCACCTAGAAGTGGACTTTAGGGTTTTAAATTCATAGTTTAATCCTTGCTCCCTTATTTATTAGCCATGGGGCTCCATGGACAATTTTCTTATTTTCTTTCTGCCTGCATCCATACCCTGGCTCTCCCCCAGAGCTGCTCTCTCCAATGTGGCTATTTAAAATAAAATGATAGTCAAATAAAATAAAATAATAAAATAAAATTAATAATACTAATAAAAAATTAGTTCCTTAGTTACACCAGTCATTAATCACATGTGACCAGTAGCTGCGGCATGGGAAGAGCAGGTCTGGACTATTTCCGTCATCACAGACAAGTTCTACTGATCAGCACTGCACAGATTTCATATCGTCAGGAAAGACTAATGATTTTGTCATCTGCAAAATGGGGGTGTAGTAATAGTGCTTTTCTCAGAAGAGTGCTCAGAGGACATAGAAGTGAATCCATATGAAACAATGACGATGGTGCTGGCAAGTTCTAAGGCCCCTACAAAACGCTGCAGCTGGCAGCCTTGTTTTTCTCTTGTGTAAAGTGTATATCAGGATTGACAACTATAGCTCATGGGCCAAATCCAGCTTGCCACCTGATTTTGTACAGCCTGTGAGCTTTTTACATTTTAAATGGCTGGAAAAATCAAAAGAATAATAACATTTTGTGACATGAAAATTATATGAAATTCAAATTTTTGTGCCCATAATTGAAATTTTATTGGAGCACAGCCACGCTCATTCATCTACATGCTGTCAGTGGCTGCTCTTGTGCTGCAGTGGCCGGGATGGATGGCTGTGTCAGCGGCCGCTGGTGGCCTTTGACCACTAGCACTGTGCTCGGCTCACTGCAAATCAGTGATGTCTCAAGTACCGGGCATATAATACCGTGACATTTCATTTAAGCTTTATTCCTGGTGCACATCCATCCTGTCAAAACATTTTAAGGCACAGTCGAGGGTGGATTATTCTGTTACTGAATTAGATGGTGCCACATTGACGTGCTGAAAGGCCGTTAAAAGAGCAGCGTCCAGGCAAGCTCCTTACAAGCTGAGAAGGGCGCGGTCAGTATTTCCCAGAGGGTGTTTCTTCACATTGACAGGCTGGAGACTAGAGGAGGCAAGGGGGCACTCAGGGGTAGGCAGTGAGGGCTGGCGCCTCCCCTGCCTCCTGCGTCCTGAGCTGCGTAGAAGTTGCATGAAGAAAGGGTTCTGTGGTCAGGGAGGGTGAGTGGCACCGGCTCAGACACAGACTCTTACTGCAGATTCCTCAGAGCCTTTCATGGAGAAGAGGCTCAGTGGCTGAGCGCCTGCTTCTCACGTAGGAGGTCCAGGGTTCAGTCCCCGGTACCTCGTAAGAAACAAAAAGTGTGTGTCAAACATTTCTAAGGAAAAGGTGGCTGATATGAGGGGCAGCATGTTCCAAACTGCTTTAACCACAGATCCTGTTTACAGAGCAGAGAGAAGGCTTTGCTCTCTGAGGGCTGCCCAGTTGGAGAGAGAGCAGTAGATGCCCATTGTCTCTCCATCTACCTCACTGCGTATTTCTCTCTTTCTATGCTATCCAGTCTCAACCAGCTCCACTTGCACCCCTGAACCTGCAGAGTGTAGGGTCAGGACTGAAAATGGCAGTTGAGGTGACTGTGAGTGCTTCACGTTTGAGCCACTTGTAAGTCTGGTCACTCATCCCATGGTAAAGTCATTCAGGGCAGTGGACCATGCACATGTTAAAAGGCTACAGCAGCACCGCCCAATGTGGCGGCCTTTAGCCATGACTGGCTATTGACATTTAAATTGAAATTAGTTAAAATGAGACGACATTAGAAATTTGGGCTCTCAGTTGCTCTGACACACTTCAAAGCCTTGGTAGCCCCAGAGGCTGGCGGCCCCGCACTGTGCAGACGGAGATCCCTCGGGCAGTGCCCTCTGAGGCCCTGCCCGGCATCCGAGCCCCGCACCTGAAGGGCCCGCAGTCGAAGGAGGGCGGGAGGGACATGACAGTCCAGGCCACAGGCAGCAGGCTGAGGAGGAGCACGAGCAGCAGGAGGCCCATGTAGAAGTTGTCAGAGCGTGAGGCCTTGAACACGCGCTCGTGCGGCACGTTGCTGCTGGCCACGGCCCAGCACTGGAAGTACATGGAGGTCAGCAGGCGCAGCACGTTGACGCCCACCAGGCCCGGTGCATAGAAGGAGCCCATCCTGGAGAGCAGAGACCGGGCGCCGGGTGGGCCTGGCGGCAGGGCGGGAGGCGGCGGGGCTGGGGGCCGTGCTCTCCCTGCGGGTCCTCGCCCACCAGGGTGCAGGTCACCAGGCCACGGCCAGCCGTCCCCAAGCAGGACCCCCGAGCATCACTGGCTGGGGTTCTGCTGGGACCTGCCTCACCACCTGGCAGCTAGCAAAATGCGTGGCCCCTGCCGGCTTCTGCTCGGCAGCCACTAACAGCGCAGCCGCTCAGGAGGGTACTGCCGACCTCACGCCAAGAGAATCCGACACATGGCAGTCCTTGGCTGAAGTTATGCAGCCCCTCGACTCCCTTCACGGAGGAGGCGGTTGTCCCTCCTCCCTCTCCCTTTTTCTTTCCCCTTTGCTCCCTCCCTCCGTTACTTCCTCCCCTCTTCTCCCTCCCTCGTCCTTTTCCCCCTTCTCCATTTTCCTTCTCTCCCTCCCTCTCCACTGTCCTTCCAGGTAGCACAGGGGTGGGCCAGAAACCGTGCTACCTCTCACCTAGCCCTGCCCCTGCCCCTATTGGTCCCGTGAAAGAAAGAATCCCAAAAGCTCTTCCCAAAGAGGCAAGACGATTTGTCCAGCTTCTCCCAAGCCAGTAAAGTGGCAAATCTGGGAAATAATTCCGGTTCCTTTGACTCCTTGCCTGAGGTGATCCTCAGATGAATAACTCACCAGATCATTCCTTGGTTGAAGATCAAACCCAGCACGTTCCCACTAATATCAAACTCTGCATACGAGGGCTGGAGAAGAGAGACAGAAAGAGAGAGAGAGAGAAAGCATGTTAGGAGGTGTTTCAGCCAGACCTGCCACAGGCCCACTGGCCATTGCACCCAGAAAAGCCCACTCTAGGAAGCAGGCAAGGTCCTTAGACTCAGGGTCCTGCTTCTTTAACATGTTTCCGACTTTTAAAGAGAAGGTTTAAATGTTCTTAAATTTGAATTTTTCTCAGTGTGAGTTTCTAGCTCTTGGGCCTGCTCTTGGGAGGACGCTGGTCCCTAAGGAGGTGTTTTATCAGTGCTCCAATCAGAAACATACCTGAAATGAAAATCCAGGAGTGAATGGAATAATTCACGAAGTAGATGTAATGAGACCAGGAGCCAAATGAAAAGAAAGCTCTAAAGCAAGCAAGCAGAACGCTAAACCACGCCTCCAGCTTTCCTTTCTCCTCATCTTCCTTCAGTCTGAGAAGAGCTCAGCCTGAATCAGGTTTCCAGCCTGATTCTGAGTTTCAGAGTTTTGGTGGTTTGTCAAGGGTTGAAAGAGTGCGGAGGCTGTAGTGCTGGGGCCTCATGCTGCTCAAATCTGCCTCCAGAAAGGGAGACCAGGGGGCGGGAATGTGAGGAGAAGGGAGGAGGCATTAGGAAAGGAAGGTCAGGCAGACTGGGTCAAGGGAAGAAGCAGACATAACCCACATTTATGAGGGTTAAACCTTAGGAATTTAAATTAGAGCATTTAAAAAAACCCTTTATCCACTGAGTTTTGTGTCCTGCTTAGAAAACCCTTCCCTATCCCGACTGTAAATAAATTTGCATATATTTTCTTTTGAAATTTGTGATTTCATGTTTTTTTAAAAATCTATTTATCTACTTTATCCATTTTAAGCCCCCCCCTTCCCCATTTGCTATTTTGTGTCCATTTGCTGGGCAATTCTCTGTGTCTGTTTTCTGCCATCTCTTCTCATCCTTCTCCTCCAGTCTTCGATCCTGGAGACCTCCGATGTAGGAGAGAGGGGTTCTCCTACCTGCGCCACCTCAGTTCCTGGCTTTCAGAGCTTTCGGAGCATCTCGTCTTGTCTCTCCCCTGCGTCTCCCTCCTGTTATGTCATCATCTTGCTCCATGGCGCCTGGGGCCTGGCGGCTCACGGGCACACAGAGCCTGGCAGCCCATGCACCTTCTCTCTCTCTTTATATATTTTTTACTGGGAGGTTCCGGGATCGAACCCAGGTCCCTCCATATGGCAGGCGAACGCCCAACCATTTGAGCCACATCCTCCCTCCCTGATTTCATTTTTTGATGTTTAAAACTTTGACTGACCTAGAGTTTTATTTATTTAGGTGACATAAATGAGGGTTAAAGCTTTTTCCCCTCTCTTAACCAGTTGTCCAGGCCTGTTTATTATATAATCCTTCCTTTTTCTATTGGTTTATCATAAACTAAATTCCTATGTAGCTTGTATCTATTTCTGGACTTTCTATTTTGCTCCATTTGTCTAGTTCCCAATACCAGTTTTACTTATAGCTTCATAATATGTAGTAATTTAATGGTTCTAGTCCCTTTCATTCTTCTTTTCTAGCATTTTCCTGGATATTTCCATATGCCTATTTTCCTAATGAACTTTCGTATTATTTTTGGATTTTAAGTTTGTATATTAAGTTGAGGGCAATTTTAGGAAAGGTGTCACTCTCTTTGAGCATGACGTTTTTGCATCTTGATCTCAGACAAGATTATGAAGTTTCCTTGTTGTTTAGGAATTGAGTGGGCTAGTCTATTTGAGACATCTAGAATTGTGGTTTGTGACTAAAAGAAAAAAAAGACAGAAACCTGAAGCCTGACTGGGCCCTACCTGGGCCAGGTCAGTAGAGGGCTACCCAGGTAAGCAAGCTGTGGGCCCTCACGCCAGGAGCTCAGCCGGCCTGACTACCAGCCAGCAGCTGAGCAGGAACAGGACGGAAGCTCTGGCAGGCCAGAGAGGCCCCGGCAGAGAGGGGGACTCAGCATTTCACCAGGGGCTGGGAGAGGAGTGTCCGGGTGAGCGGATTGGAGTCAGGAGTTTCCCAAAGCGCAATCCAGAAGACGGTGCCAACGGTGTTGTGCTCTTGGTGCGTTCCAGGATTTTCGGAAGCATGCCCACCCCTACCCTCCCTGCCCCAAGGCGCCGGCTTCCTGATGAGAGCTGATTCTCCAGTCCACTTTCCCCGCCATGACAGGAAGGTCACATTTTTAATTACACTGGGAAAAAGCAGGATTTCCTTGCAGCCGGCTAACTTAAAGGAAATATAGATGGAACACCTAACTCTTCCACATCAAGCATTTACAGAGCCCACACAGGGCTGCTGGCTCACAGTTCTGCTGGCATGCACATCTGCAGAGGTGCCCACAGGGCTGCTGGCATATGTACATCTGCAGAAGTGCCCACACAGGGCTGCTGGC
>JAKSZT010028529.1:295198-401163 GCA_026826555.1 Tolypeutes matacus | reverse complement strand
TGCTGGCATATGTACATCTGCAGAAGTGCCCACACAGGGCTGCTGGCTTGCACATCTGCAGAATGCGAAACAGCGACCTACAAACCCAGCCTCCAGGTCCCAGCACCAGCAGTAGTTCATGAACCGGACGAAGCAGGCCCGCAGGAAGTCCCCCAGCAGGATGGTGATGTACGTGACCAGCATGTCGGACATGGCCAGCCTCATGAATTCCTGCAAGGAGGAACGGGGAGAAGGTGAGAGCGAGGGCTTGACCCTGATCCCTTGCCCCAACCAGACGCAGCCATGCAAACTCTCCTCCCCCTGACCCTGCCTCCAGGAGCCTCTGGTTCTTGGTGGCAGAGCTGGGGTGCAGAGAAAGGACCCCAGGCCATGGAAAATGTAAACTCTAGGTCTCAGCTGCCCAAGTTACTGATTGTATGGCTTTGGAATAATCTCAGACCCTCTTGAAGCTGATAATAACATCACTCTGGCAGGCTTATTGGAATATGTCTGCACAGTGCCTGGCACTTTGGAAATATCCCATGCATGGACCTTGTCACTATTGCACAGATAGTGTCATTCCTAACCTCTTGCACATGCTCTGAAGTGCATCTGCCCTGGCTCAGACTGCATCTGACTGTTGGTCATTGGGTCAGCTGGCTTTCTTCACCTCCTGCTAATCTGGGATTTTTTTTTTTTTTCTTGGTATTTAGAGAAAATATATGTTTTATATAGAGGCCTATAGCAGAAGAGCCAAAAGCAAAGAAACAAAGCTTTACTCTTCTTTTGCAGAGTATATATATTCCATTAATTTTTTTGAAAAATTGAAAAGCTATACCAGACACCATCACAAACTTTAAGACACATAATTAATTTGGAATTTGTAGGGGGCAGAGGGGCCTGCTTTACTCATTTTTGTATCTCTCAGGATGATTAATAAATATTTGCTGGATGAGCCCCTGATGACTTCTCAGTGTTATTCTTCCATAAGAATTCAGGTTACTGCTCCCCAGTGAAGAGTAAGCCAACACATGTGTAGTCTCCTCTGGGCAGGTGGAACCTCCCAAGTGAAGAGTAAGCCATGTATGGAATCTCCACTGTGCAGAGTGGAACCTCCCAAGTGAAGAGTAAGCCAACACGTGTGGAGTCTCCACTGTGCAGGGTGGAACCTCCCAAGTGAAGAGTAAGCCAACACGTGTGGAGTCTCCTCTGGGCAGGTGGAGTCTCCCAAGTGAAGAGTAAGCCATGTATGGAGTCTCCACTGTGCAGGGGGAACCTCCCAAGTGAAGAATAAGTCAACACGTGTGGAGTCTCCACTGGGCAGGGTGGAGGCTGGAGGATCAGTTGGGCCATCATGCCCTAAAACCCTCAACACCAACGAGCTCAGAAAGAAACATGCTTTTATCAGTGATGGGAACAGTGATGGGCTGTTGGGAGGGAAGCCAGAGAGATGGCTCCCTTGGACATCAGGCTGGAAATGAGAAGTTCTAAGCAGACTAATCCAAAGGACTTGTGGAGGTCTCCTTAGAACTCTCTTATGCCTTCTAAGGGGGTGGGGCTCATCGACTGATGCCTCTTTCTCCATTATACATGCTTTGGCTCTTGGAAGGCAGGAGGTGAGTGGAGCGGAACTGCTCTGCACCTTGAAGACGAGGAGGGTTTGAAGAGCATCGGGGAATCTGGACTGGAGGAGACAAGAAATGCAAGTCTGAACCCTCCATGAGTGGAGTGGTGAGAGAAGACCCTCAGGGCCACGTGGCAGAGACTTGGACTTGAGGCAGTGCCCCAGGGAGCTGTGACGTAACTGCTTCCCTCAGCACTTCACCAGCTGTGTTGAAAAGCACTGCTGCCTAATGCTTTAGCCAGTGGGCTCTTCAGGAGGCCCCTGAGAAGTACTACCTGCTGGGGGGTAGATGAGTAGACGCCCCGAGGCAAAAAGTGGAGTTGAGGAAGAGAGGGTGGCTGGCTCCTGTGCTACCCATGAATATCACAATTTTCTGCTGGGAAGGCAAAGAACACTGGGCTCTGAAGTTTACACTGTGCAAGCCATAGGAATAGTAGCTGGAATGGAAAAGGGAAAATGCTAGTTCTTAATTTTTGAAACTCCAGTGAAAACCATGAATTCTTCTCATGGAAAGTCACAAATGCATATACACACAAAATCCCACCCAGTTTTTAGGGGTGTTTATTCATGATTTCCAGGTTAAGAACCCTAAGTTTTAAGTAAAATCTGTGGTAAAACTCTAAATAAAACCCAGTGGTATTAGCTTGATGTATGGAACATCTAGAGAAATATGTGACACTAAAAAAATTAGGAAAATGAAAAGATAGAACTTGCCCAAGAAATATTGGCTTGGCATTTTGGTGGCTAGGAAACAGAGACATCCAGAAGGAATAACAAAGAGCTGAGAAGAGGGATGGCCGTGTCAGGAGAGCATAACAACTCACGGTGCCCACAGCTGTCTCCCAGCAAGAACCCCGAGGCACATCTGCAGGGTGCAAGGGTGGCCTGGGGATGCTCTCATTCCAACCCGAGGAGTTGTAATAGTTAAACAGAGTCCAGTGAGTGATGTTCTTTACTGTGTCTTCATTAGCAAGCTAGAAGGGAAGATGGAGAGCAGGGTTGGAAAGAGCCAGCTATGCCAATCCCCGTTGCCTGGCTTCTAATCCACCCCCTTGGCAGTCTTTCTGGAAATGCCCTTTCCAGGTGTTCAGTATATACCAGAGAGGAGGGCAGGTGGCTGTAGTCCTTGTGTCTTTCCCATGAAATTATCTTCTCCTCCAAGTTAGCATCCATCATCCATCACCCATCACCCATCATCTATCATCCACCATCCATCCATCCATCCATCCATCCATCCATCCATCCATCCATCATCCATCATCCATCCATCATCCATCCATCCACCCATCATCCATCCATCCATCATCCATCATCCATCCATCATCCATCCATCATCCAGCCATCCATCCAATTGTTCATTCTTCTTTTGAGAATAACTTACTCAGGGTCTATTATGGGTATATAAGCCACTGATAACACAGGAATGAACAAGAAATATGGGACTTGTCTCAGAAAGTTCACAGTCTAGTAAGTTACAGAGATAACTAGACAATCTCAGAACAGAGTGATATCAGCTGTGGGAAATTTACTCTGGGGACCGAGGAGCAGCCACTTCAGATAATGGTGGCCAGAGAAGGCTTCCTGAAGGCAGTGACCTCTGAGCCAAAACCACAGGGATAGTTAGACAATTAGTCAAACAGGGAGAAGGGTCGGGGAGAGAGAGGCAAGAGAGAGTGTGTGCCACGAGTGAATTGTGAGGCTCAGTAGGGTGGAACAAGTCTGCTGGGGTAGGATAAAGCCAGAAATGAGGGTGGAGGGGCAGGCAAGAGCCAGACTCCCTGCTGTTTCTATGTAAGTTCCTAATGGCCCCTGTTATTCAGTGAGGAGGAGGGAGGGGTGGGGATGAGGAGTTTCGCCCCAAGCTGTTTTTCGTTTCTTCTTGTCCATCCCATTGTTCAGCCATCCTGCAGGTCCCTCTTTGCACCTGCTCTTCCCTTTGCTTTTTCTGGTGCTTGCTAAGGTCTCCCAGGATAGGGCCATGCCCTTCCTATGTGCTTCCCATTGGCATCTCCTGTGGCTTGCTGCCATGTGGTCACCTACCAGCTTGTCTCCCACCCCCCAGCGCCAACACCCTTGGGGCGGGGAATTGTCTAGCTGTCTGCTGAACCCCATGGTCTGACCCAGAAGGTTAAGTCAACCATGACATCACCTCGATGGACCCCCTCTCAGCTTTTAAACATTTATGGAAAAGGCTGCAGATAAAATATTAAGTGAAACTTCAGGATACCAAATGACATATATATGATTAGAGCACTGTGAAAAAATACAACCTAAAAAAAGTCAGAAAAGAATTGTAGCAATACGCTAACAATGATTATCTTTGGATTATGGGATTCTGGGGATATTTTTTATGTTTTAATTTTCTGAACTTTCCAAAATTTATTTAATTAATATGTACTGTGCATAATAAAATTATTATATCAACAAAGGAAAGATGGTGGATACCAGGGTGAGGGAGGCTTGCGGTTTTTACCTTGAGGTGGACGTCGTCCATCAGGGCCAGGAGAAACGTGTAAAGGTTCCCCAGAAAGAGCGCGAAGATGCGTCCCAGCTGCCACTTCAGCCCGACGCGGGGGTGGTACTTCTCCAGGGCAGCAATGGTCTCGAACAGAGGGGGACAAAACATCCCAAGCAAGGCCATCACGATCTCCACCTGCGAAACCAGACAGCCCGAGCCACTTGGCCGTCACGCTCTCCTCTCCCTGCTCCCTGCTTTGTGTCCTGGAGCTGCTCCGGAGACGCCACAATTGCCCCAAGCATATGCTCGGTGGCTGGTTGCTACTGTGATCGTCACCGCTCTTAGAATTGATAAAAATTGTCACTTTTTTTGAGGAGCAAATGAGCAACATATGGGGCAGAGCTTTGTGTCCTGTAAAAGTTGTGAGCTGGGGAGGGCTCACCATGGTAACCTCGGAAGCTAACAGCTGAGGGAATGTGGATGACAGTGGCATTTGGATCCCAGCTCAGTCACTTGTTGGCTTTATAACTCTGGAAAAGTTACGTAACTTCTCTGGACTTCTTGTTGCTTCATTTGAAAAATGGGGCTATAGTTGTCGCCGTGAGGGTCAGAAGACTCTCTTAGGCCAGAGTCTGGGAATCGGTTAGCCCTCAGTTTTGACTCTTACGACCAAACCTAACCACAGCAGGACATTCTCTCTGGGACTAAAACTGCTTTCCCAATGAGGAGTAAAACCCAAATCTCAGGTTGGCGACTCCTGAGCTGGGCTTGTCCCTCCCACGGTCTCCTCCACCTGGAGAGCTGTCTCTGTGCCACATCTGCCACAGCCCTCTGCACATTGCTTAATGCTCGGCACTCTTCCTGCCTCTGTCACAGAGCCCCCTGCCTCCCCAGCTCACACAGTCTCTTCCACCGGTAACGCATCAGCAACCCAGCCCTCCTGCTCGAGCGTGTTCTGCCTGGTGCTGTCCGTGCTCTGGTTCATTCTTGAAAGCTCCCCAAGGAAAGCAAGCTCCTTAAGTGCATCTCGGGCATCTCTGAGATGGAAGGGGATTTCTCCCCTGGTTTCACCCCCCAGTTCTTCCAGCCTGGGTCTCCAGAGGAAGCCCAGTGTCCTGGTTCTCCCTGTCTCCTAATGCCAGGTCAGGAGCTACAGGGAGGCTGCCAGTCAGTGCCTGGATTGGCATCCAGCTGCCACGATCCAGGCTGGGTCAGGGCCAGCCCAGGTCACTGGGGCAAGGCCCGGGGAGATGTGGCTCCAGTCCAACTCCACCGATACATGGATGTGCCAACCATGCTGGGTCAGCTATTTCAGGCAAAAGGTAGAAATAAGAGTGCCTACTTTTCGCCCTTCTTACCTCATTCCTTTCATACCAGCTGACATTCTGCATTTTGGAGAATTCCTGGGACCTCTTTACCACGAAGTAAATGAGATACCCACTGCCACACAAGCAGCAGATGATGAGGAAGTTGGCCAGGACACGGAGAAATCTCGTTAGATGGACATTTTCTTCTTTGTTACTCTCTTGTTCATCCACTATTGATTCCTTAATGTGCAAGAATAAAATGTGAGTAGCCTCTGGCCAGGAGCCAACAGGCACTTCAGTGGGTGGGTTTCTGAGAATGATGTTTTCTAAATGAAACAATACGGAGGGGTGGCGTGATGCTTCGCCACGTCATGGAGAATTAGCTCTTTTCCTTAAGAAAACATGCTTTGTTGTTATTTTGGTATGTGGAATAACAAAAGCTTGGCTTTATTGAACACTACCAGGTGCCAGATGTAATGTTAAACCTTTTCCATGCATTATACCTTTTAATCCCAACAACAAAGCAAATGAGTGGGTACTATTAGTAGGTACTATTATCACCCCAATCACAGGTACTAAGGCCAGAGACATTTCAATAACTGCCTGATTGCGATTATTTTAAATCTATATATCAAATATATTCAAGATGAATTTTAACAGTGTTGAGTCTTCTAATTCAGGACTCAGCAAACCTTTTCTATAAAGAACTGGATAGTAAACATTTTCGGCTCTGCAGGCCATATGATCTCTCTCACAACTATGCATTGTAGCATGAAAGCAGCCGTAGACAACATGCAAACAAATAGGCATGGCTGTATTTCAATAAAGCTTTATTTACAAGGATACTCAGTAGGTTGCTGAGTATCTAATCTACAAACATCGTATATCTCTCCGTTTATTTAGGGCTTCTTAATTTCTTTCAGCAACGTTTTGTATTTTTGGTGTTGTGGTCTCAAACACTTTTTGGTTACATTTATTCCTAGGAATTTTGTGGTTTTTTGATGCTATTGTAAATGGCATTAGAAAATTATTTTCTAATTGTTTGCTGCTAGTATATAACAATACATTTGATTTTTATTATTAACTTTGTGTCCAGCACAGTATTAGTAAAGGGCAGAGCCAGGGTGGAAAACGAGGTCCTCCATAAGCCTGGGAGGAGGCTTCTTCAACCAACCAACAGTTCCTGTGTCCAGGTTCGGGCTTAAGAAATGAACTCATTTCTCCCATAACGTGCAAAAGTGCTCTATCTCTGTTTTTGACAGGCTGAGAGAATAAGCCTTTACCCTTCCCAGATGTTCAGAGTGCTTTATGGACTCTTCTGGAGGATGAGCTGAAGCCCCCGTCCACCCTGCTGGTCCTAGATGTAGGTGGCCACGCCCTGTCTTAGGCGCCCACTGCCGGGAGAAGGAGCACGCGCTCCGCTCCACCTGTTGGCCGGCTGACAGGTGGGGGCTCGTGAAACTCCTGCTGCGAGCAGCTGGGCCTGGGCGCTTGGCCGGGTGGGCGGACCTGTCGGGGGCAGGCATCGGCCAGAGATGGCCCTGAGAGGGTCAGTGGGCAGCATGGAGAGGAAGGACGAGAGCATGGCCAAGCACAGTGGCTTTGTCAGTCTGACCTCCACCTGATCGTGGGGGGAGAAAGCCTGACAGATCAGGCAGGAGAGAGACTGAACCACCAAGAACTCTGAGTCTTTTTTACAGTCATGGGGAAAGAAGATTTGCAGTGCTTTGGCCTCACAGCTTCCACCTTCGCTCATTTCCTTTCCTCGGGCTTGTTTCTATTTTATATTATTATTATTGTTTTATTATTTGTTTCTATTTTATACTAACCATAGTTCTGTAGCACCTCAAATCTTCTTGGGGAACAAATTAATGAAACAATTAAGTATGAAGTTGCAAGAAACATAGGATTGATTCTTTCATTCCCACTTTCCAAAGCCAGGATTGTCCACTCTTTCTGGGTGCTCGAATAATGTAGGGAGCTTTTTAAAAAGCAAAAACCATGTCAGGACCTCATCTGAGACCAATTACATCAGAATCTCTAGGGTGGGGTCCAGGAAACGTGCAAAGCTCTTAGGTTATTCCTGCCCTAAAGGAATCATTCTGCTGCTCCAGCAGTGGAAACTGCATGAGGAAGCTGGAGCCCAGCATCGCCCATTCTCTGCTGTCAAGGAATAGGTGGTGGGTACCAGCCACAAGAGGAAGCGTGGGCCTCTCGTAAAGCTTTTGCCGCAAGTTATTAAGGGCCTTTGTTTCCCGTGGCCAGAGGACCCAGTCCCCCAGGACGTGGGAGATGCCTGGGTGCGTACCTTGAAGCTGGTGATGATGGAGGCGTACTTGTTGTCTGCCGTCTCTGAGTTCCCGATCAGGTAGTCCCAGCTGGTGAACATCTTGAAGCTGAACGTGAAGTGGTCGTTCTCGCCATCGCTTGTACTGCCCTGAGTGTTACTTGCCATCCTGGAAGGCACACGCCACTGCTGTCAGGAAGCCCGTGTGGCGTGTGACAGTGTTCATGAACTCCAAAAACAGAGAGTGGGTTATGTTTGTGAACCGGTCAGTTCCTCTGGGCGTATTAGATTGTATTGGATTCAGAGGTTTCACTTTTGCTGGATTAAATTATGGTTAAGGCTTTGGGCCCCGTCAGTAGGATGTTGAGTCCCCGCCCCCTTGGTGGGCCGAGACTCACAGAGAAAATGATATGGCAGAGGAGACAGTTGGAGTTTGATCCTGGAGACTAGGAAGTAAACACACAGAGAAGCAGATACGTGAGGAAAGAGAGGAGGCTCCATTAGAAACGGCAGAGGCCCCAGGAAGAGAGACGAGCTGTTCACCTGATAGTACACAGCTGACCTTGTGGAGAGAGCAGAGCAGCTGAGCCCAGAGAGAAATGAGCCCCAGGAGAGAGACGAGACTTAGCCCAGCCCACAGCTGATATTGGAAGAAGCTGGGATCATGGAGCCTTAAGAGGAAGAGGAAGCCTGAGCCCTCACAGATGTCGGTAGCCATATGGCTCCAACATGTGGCAACAGGCTTTGGTGAGGGAAGTAACATCTGCTTTATGGCCCGGTAGCTGTAAGCTTCTACCCCAAATAAATACCGTTTATAAAAACCAACCGATATCTGGTATTTGGCATCAGCACCCCTTTAGCTGACCAATACAGCCTAGTTCTGCTAAATCTGCCCGAGCTGGTCTTGGGCAGAGTGAGCAGACATCCAATGAGGTGGATGAGCCAAGGCAGTTTGAATTGGACGCACAATAGCCAGGGTGACCCCCGCAAATTCTCAGTTCCTTGCAAGCAGAGGTGGTATTGGTGGGTGGGAGGGCCTTATAGGACACTTAACCTCGTGTCCTACTTTACGTCTGATTTCCTGTGGCTTGGCCCACCTACAAATGTACTGTGGGAACTTTTCATGGAGACTAAAAATAAATTATCAAAGAGGAACATCCCCTTCTAAGCCATCTATATTCTTGGGTAGAAAAAAAATATTTTCTGATATAAAACGCTCACAGCCTTTCTGTAAGAAATCTTTGTTGGACGTACCTTGGCCTTCCTTCTCGCTCTCAACCCGCCCTGCCTGTGTTCATCTCTGTTTGCTCAGGGGAGGCCGCCCCATGAGCACCACAGAGCTCAGCAGCGCCTCCGTCAGGTGCCGGGAGGACCTCTGAGATCTTCCACAGCTCCAGCTTGTGTGCTAGCGTTTTTGGGTTTTCTGTTCCACAGAGCTTAATTAGGCTTTTGATTCACCAAAGAAACATTCCATGTCCTTATATCTATCTGGGGTAGTAACAGGGGAAAGTAACAATGTGAGGGCACAGAATAAAACCAAGCCTGTCTCCTTGTTTTTTTTTTCCTTTTTGGTCGAAGCTGGACAGCCAGAGGTCACCTAGTGGCCGCCGCTGAGTGCTGAGCAGGTTCTTGTGAAGAGCAGTGTCTCTCCTGAGGTGATGCTCTAAAAAGTCAAGCTGGTCCTACCCAGTGCCCTTTCAGGGGTCCTGCCCAAGTGTCAAGAGTGCCCCACTCCTCTCTGGGAAACACAGCTACGTGTCTCGTCTGGGAGAAGGGGCCCTTGTGACCTGCTGAGGCGTGGGCCGTGGTGGTCAGGTTTGTGCAGGGAGCAGGTGTGGCTCAGTGGCTGAGCACCTGCTTCCCAACTCTCGATTCCCAGTACCTCCTAAAATCAAACCAACCAACCAGTCAACAAACCAACCAACCAGCTCTCTCTGAGAAGCAGGTGTGGTTCAGTGGCTGAGTGCCTGCTTCCCATGTACGAGGTCCTGGGTTCAATCCCTGATACCTCCTTAAAAAAAAAAAAAAAAGACTATGCCCCTCACCCCCAAGCCATAGCTGACTGGGGTTCCTGGATGCGGAAGAAAGCACTCATGGACTAGGCTGAGTTTTCCCTTCAGAGAAATGAATTAAGAGGCACAAGTATATATAGCAAGGCCATTTCTGACAAAGACAGGTAGAGTTGGGGCCAGACAACTATCACAATCAATCACAGCTACATATCTTCATTTAGTGATTTATTGCTTATAACTTCACATATGCCAGGCTTGGTTCGAACAGACAAGCTAGGGTTATGGAGGAGCAGGTAAGTTCTTTTCTGAGAAAGCTGAGCTCTGGGGAAAGCAGAAATAGGCCTTGCAAACCTGTCCAGCTTTACCAAGCATCATGCTCCCTCTCAAGCCACATTGGCCTTTTGAAAATTTCTGGATCTCACTAGGATATATTTGCCTCAGGGCCTTTGCACACCCTCTTCCTCTGTCTAAAATGCTGTGCCCCAGAATTTCAGCACGGCTGGTGGCTTCAGGTCTCAGCCTCATCTAAAGGAGTTTCTATCACATTTCCCAGAACATCCCATATTGCCCTGTTTCCGTGTTTCATGCCACACGTCACAGTCCATGTTTGCCTTCTTTCCTTGTTTTCTTGTTTTCTCGCTACATCCTCCACAGGAGGATAAGCAGGCATAGAGTGGCTGGGGAGCGGGCTTTTGTGTGAGGAAAAGTGAAAGCCTGTAAAGGAGAGTCCTACTTACGATCTGATGACAATCATGAGGCTGTAGCCGAACACGCTGACCCCCACCATGAAGTAAGCCATGGGCAGCCTGTACCGCAGCCACCCGATGGTCCTCTGGTTGTTGTAGTAGCCATAGAAGAGCGCAGAGTACTTGATGTAGCCCTGTGGGATGGCAAGCCCAAGTGCTCTGCGATTGCAAGCTCAGTGCAGTCATCAGACACCTGCATTCTACCAGGAATTTCCTTCGCAGGGCTTTAGGGAAGCTGAATGGAGGAAGGAAGGGTTCTGGAAGTTCTTGTTTTTCCCTTCACTTCTCCCAGCTGCTCCAGAGTCCATCAGTGACTCCCTCTCTTTCTCCATCTTAGTTCCCCATTACATGGAGTACACTGATACATAGGAGGGAGAGGAGTGTAATTCTTTGGGATAAAACTAGGGATAAGGTATCTATGTGTACACCCACAGTTATGTAGATCCAAATTCTTTCCCCCACCTCCAGGTTCTCAATTTAACACTCCAGAAGGAGATGGGAGTCAACGAGATTTCTCAGTATTTCAAAATTTCTAAAGAAAATGATATACAAGGCTCACAGTCTAACCCAAACTTCAAGTTCTGTTTTGATTTTGACTTTTAGCTATTATTGAGCTTCGGTGTACTTAGGTGTACTTTTTATGGGTAATTATATTAACTTAGGATTTTAGTACTTATATGATTTTCTATACAAAACAGGGAATTAGTTATTATCGAATAAATTCAGTTTGCTTTTGGTAGCTACAATCTTTTAACTGGGCTCCTTGGATGAAATAGTACAGGATTTCCTATTTGTGGTATATTGGCACCACTGTTCCAAATAACCTGGAAGGACACCCCGAGCCCACATTTTTAAGGGGTCTCTGCTCTGACTGTGGGAGTGTCGTTTGAGGCTCCTGGCAATGCCCATCAGCCTCCGGAATTCCTTAGGGCTGCAGACCAGACCCCAGAGGCACGGGGGGGATGGAGATTCCAGAAAGAGAAGGATATTCCAGGCAAAGGATGAACACAGGCCCGGAGACTCTGGAAAGGCAGGGAACTCCCCCCAGACATGACAACACAGGAGCCTTGAGGGTGAGGGGAGATGGACCTGGAGAGGAGATATGAACCGTTCTCTGCAAACCCAATGGAGAACACTGGATTTTATTCCATTTGGTGATGGGAATTTGTGAGTGTCTGGAGAGTGGGAGGGTCAAGTTTGCATTTTAGAAAGATGGTCCCGGCAGCAGAGGGAATGGAGATCTTAAGAGCCAAGCCTAGAGGTTTGTGGGAAGATGGTGACGGACTTACAGGCAGAGCTGAATGCTCTCACAAAGACAATGGAGAAAGAGGCAAAAGTTGTCTGAGGGACCTGCTCTGGGGGTCAGCAGACATGGACAGCGCTACACAACTCCCAGGAGGGCAAGGGACGGAGAGAGGAAGACGCTGAAACGAGGACCGTGAGCTACCAAGCCCCTGCCGCAGCCAGGAAGGGCTCCCCCTCCCCACCCCTGAGATATTAGGCTGGGGTAAAATCCCTCACTTGCTGCAGCTGACTGAGGGGAGCAGACATCTTCCTCCCTGTCAGCTGTTTCAAGGGAAAAGGGAGGCGAGTTGGGGGGCTTTTCTTCAGTGAATTTGGCCAGCAGAACCCGCTTTGGATCTCGGATCTAGAGCTTCAACACAGGAGCACAGGAAAGCCCAGACTGAGACACCTCCGTGGAAAGGTGTGCTGACTAGCGCCATATGCTGGCTGGTCTGGAAATTGCATGGACAAAAACTGCTTTCTGTATCCAACCCTTAGGAGAAAAATCTACGCACCAACAAGATGAGATGGCCCAGCCAAAAGAACAAACCAAATATCCTGATGAGATACAGGATTTAAGACAATTAATCAGTGATAATCACACAACTCTCCTAAATCACTTCAAAGAATTTAAAGAAAATATGACTAAAGAAATAAAGGATATTAAGAAGACACTGGGAGAGCATAAAGAACAATTTGAAAGCCTGCAAAGAAAAGTAACAGACCTTATGGGAATGAAAGACACAATGGATGAGATTAACGATACATTAGAGGCACATAAGAGCAGATTTGAATTACTTGAAGACAAAATTAGTGATTTTGAGGACAGAACATCTGAACTGGAAAAGACAGAAGAACAGAAAGAGAAGAGAATGGAAAAAATGGAGTGGTGTCTCAGGGAACTGAATGACAAACATTTGCATTATCGCTGTCCCAGAAGGAGAAGAGAATGGAAAAGAGGCAGAAAGGATATTTGAGGAAATAATGACTGAGAACTTCCCAACCCTTATGAAGGATATAAATATCAATATCCAAAAGGACAATGCACCCCGAACAGAATAAATCTGAATAGAACTACCCCGAGACACACCTACTATTCAGAATGACAAATATCAGAGATAAAGAGAGGATTCTGAAAGCATCAAGAGAAAAACAAACTGTCACATACAAGGGAAATTTGATAAGATTAAGTGCTGACCTCTCATCAGAAACCATGGAGGAGAGAAGAAAGTGGTATGATGTATTTAAGGTACCAAAAGAGAAAAACTGTCAGCTAAGAATTCTGTATCCAGCAAACCTGTCTTTCAAAAATGAGGTTTAGTTCAAAGTCTTCACAGACAAACAAAAACTGATAGAATATGTTACCAAAAGACCAGATTTGCAAGAGATGCTAAAGGGGGTGCTGTAGGGAAGTGGATGTGGCTCAAGTGACTGAGCTCCTTCCTATGACATGGGAGGTCCTGGGTTTGGTTCTCTGTGCCTCCTGGAGAAGACAAGCAAGAGAGTGAGCTGGCGCGACAGGTGGGTGCAGGAGGTTGACTCAACAAGATTACACAACAAGGAGACACAATAAAGCAGGGAGCTGAGATGTCTCAAGTGACTGAGTGACTCTCTCCCCCATGGGAGGCCCCAGGTTCGGTTCCCGGTCCCTCCTAAAGAGAAGACGAGCAGACACAAAGAACAGACAGCGAATGGACACAGAGAGCATACAGCAAGCCCAAACAACAGGGGTGGGGGTAGAGGAGATAAATAAATAAAATAAATCTTTAAAAACAAAGGTGTGTGTGTGTGTGTGTGTGTGTGTGCTGCAACCTGAAAGGAAAAAACAAGGGTGAGAGATTTGGAGAAGAGTTTATTAAAACCCGATGATGGAAAATGCATAGCATGAATTATTTGAATCTGTCTTTTTTATCATTTAACATTTTAGACACAGGGACATTTATTCTGGAGAAACAGGGCAAAACTTCTGTTTGTAAGTCTTTCAGATGAAGCATATAAATCTAAATGGTAGCATTATTGTACAGTATTTGGACTCTGCTTTGATAAGTTATGGTTTATACTTAAGATTAGAATTCTGAGCATGTTTTTGATGTATACATTTAATTTAATCCAAATATATGGATGGATACACTTTAAAGACACAACCTGAAAGCAAATTCTTGAATAGAAAATAACTTGGACAATGTTATTAAAATGTTGACTTTTTAATTTTTATTAAAATGTGACTTTTGTTTTATGATAAAGGAAATAAGTGATTGCTTTCTCTCCTAGAAATAAACTGCTGTTACTATTCTCTCTGTTTTCCTTGCTTCTGTGGAGTAAGTTTGTCACAAGGCTTAAATGTTTTTAATATTCATTTTGATTCAAAGTTGTGGTTTTGTTGTATGTGGAATCTTTGAAACTTCAGCCAAAAATGCATGCAAGTGTGAACATTCTGAAGTTTCTCTTAATTCTGATTTGTGCTTCAGTTTTTGGCTTTAAAGAAGTTATAACAATGGTAGTTGCCTCCTTCTGTATTTGTTAGTGTGTGAAGTACTGATAATGTCACAATGATGGTTTTATTTTTAGATTATCACTGTAGGTAGGTTAGTCCTTAACAGAAGTGAGTCATTTTTTTAAATGTGCATTTTTAAAAAAATGAGTGGATTTTACAGATACATCATAAAGTATCCTGCTACATTAAAAAAAAATAGGGGATAATGTGGGAGAGGGAGGGGGGTACATGGGAATCTCTCATAATTCCGATGTAACTTTTCTGTAATCTAAAACCTCTTTAAAAATAAATTTTATTATATTAAAAAAGCCTAGCCTAATGATTGAAGTGATGAATGCACAACTATGTGCTTATACCATATTCAAGTGATTGCACACTTTGGATGAATTGTATGCTTTATTAATATGTACCAATAAAACTGATTTGTTAAAAAGTAGAGCCAAGGGAAGCGGCTGTGGCTCAATCAGTAGGGCTCCCGTTTACCATATGGGAGGCCCCGGGTTCGGTTCCCGGGACCCGGGTGAAGACAAGCCCGCCCGCACGGCGTGGTTAGCTGACCCAGCGAGCACAAGCAGCAAGGGGGGATAAATGAATAAAAAAAAAAAAAAAAAAAAAAAAAAAAAAGTAGAGCCAAGCCAAGGCAGGAGTGGGGTTGGCAGTTTGTGACAGCTGACCTGGTCAGGTGGAGGGCGCTATGCAAAGCAGAGGTAAGCGGATGGCGCAAAGGGGCGGAGTCGAGAAACGTTTAGTGGGTGGGATCAGGTTAGTGGCTGACCGGGTGGCGGCGGAGGAAGAGGGAGAAGTGGTGGTGGTCTTCAGGTTTCAGGCTTGAGCAAACGCTGTGCCCACGAAGGAGCCGGGGAAAGGTGGCTTTGGCTGGGTAGGTGTCGAGTTCGAGGAGGATGTCCGGCAGCCAGTGCGAAAGGGGGGAAAGCTGGGGCGGAGACAGGCCTGGGGTCGTCATGCTGGCTTGGGGAGAGAGACCGCACTGTAAGGCAGAGCGGGGCAGAGGCCTGGGGTCGCCCACGGGAGACAGCTTGGCACCGTGTGGTCAGGGCACAGTTCTCTCCCCAGCTCCAGGCCTGGCAGCCACCGAAGGGAAGGGCAGCGGCATGCGGGGAACGCGCTGTACCTCAAAATCCCAAAGGACGGAGAAGTCCATGGCCTTCTCTTCCTCGGCCCGAGGCACCGTCTTTCTGGGAATGCTTCCGTAGGGCACGCCCATGAGCACCTTGAGGAGGGACAGGGCACCGTGAGGAGGCGGGAAACCCGCTGTACCTGGCCAAGGCTCCCTGGAGCAGGGCCTGCCCGTTTTCTTCCTTAGATAAGTCACCACTTATTTATTGAAGAATGTGAAGAAATACAGAAGAGGATTTGAAAACTTACCTCTCTCCCCACAAAGCAAAGATACTGTTAGATATTCATATATTTACTTTCAGTTGTTTCTGAGTTTCATGTACTTTAGTCTGGTTATTTAGCTCAATACTATTGAATGACCAATACCCCCATCACAAGGCATTTTTCAAAATGAAACGACTTCAAAATATTTGATCACATCTATGTACCATAAACTTACTTTTGTTACCTGTTGTTAAACACTAGAATATTTCTAGTTCTTCACTCATAAATAATTCTGTTATTAACTCCCTTATACATATGCCCTCATTCATCCTTAATTATATAAAAATCAGGATTGTTTTAAATTTACATATTGATTTAGGAAGGATTCACTTTTTTTTATGATGTTAAGTTTTCCGTTCCAAGAATGTAACATTTCTTTTATTATTTTTGTTTAGTAATGTTTTATGGTGTTCCTCATATAAATCTTCTAATGTGTTAACTTAGTTACTAGTTATTTTATAGATTTATTGCTATCATGAATGTGAAAAATTTAAATTGCCATTTAAACTGGATATTGAGAGACAGACGGATGTTTATCTATTTAAAAGAACCCCAGCCACGGCAAAATGCTCGCTTATTAATTCTGATAATTTTCTGGGTCTCTGTGATATTCTGGGTCAATATCCTGGAAACAAATATAATTTTGTATTTTTTTGTATAGAATGTATAAGTTGTCTTATTTTCCTGACATATTGCCTGAGGTAGAAATTTCAAAATAATGCTGGAACGTAGTAGGGATAGGAGGACCCTGTGTTGTCCTTGATTTTAGTAGCACAGGCTTTAGTATTTCACTACTAATTATGAGATTTCTCCTGTTTTCTCATTTATAGGTTTATTATTTCTAGGGAATACCCTTTCACATCTTTAAAAAATTTATATTCTTATTGGGAAATACACTGCACATAAAAATAGTACATATGTAACATGCAGCTGGTCATAATAAAGATAAAAGTAACTGCTGGGTAGCCACTACCTAGCTTTACAGAGCGGCCCCAGGACCCAGTGTTATGTGCCAAATCACCTCCCCTCCACCCCCAGGACGCGACCACAATGGGTATGTTTTACGGTAATCATTCCCTTGCTTTTTCTTATACTTGCCTCACTTATTGTTTAGCTTGTTTGTTTGAGGCCTTTAATATAAATAGACTCAGGCATAAATATTCTCCTATGAACTGCTTTAGCTCATACAAAATTACGTTTCTGAGATTCATTCATATTGATGCATGTAGCTGCACTAATTTTCTCTGCTATGTAATATTACACTGTATGAACATACTATAACTGATTTGCACATTCTACTCTTTATAGATACTGGTGTTACTTCCAGATTTTTTTCTTAAAAACAATGCTGAACCCCTTCCAGCAAAAGCACAGACCCTGCTTTCAACAAGCTCCTGCACTGAGAACTAGTGACTGGTGATTTGTTAACATCCAGGAGGGAAAGGGGCTCTTGAGAGGGGCCCTGGGATGTGGCCCTGCTTAGTCACAAGACTGAGGGTGTGGGTAAAAAAGGAAATTTAGGACCAAAATAGAAACTAGGGCCCAGCAAACCCAGGGTTTTGGTTGAGGCCTGCTGAGAGTAAAGGTAAATAATAGACTGACCCTCATAAGATTGAGGCCAGCCTTGACTCACATAAACCACCGACTGGATTGGGGTGATTTTGAATTGCTGGCGTCCCTGCCAGAAGTATAAGCAAACCTCAGTGATGATGTGGCTGGATTCTCTGCTCAGGGCCTCCCCGGGCTGAAATCAAAGAGCCAGCGGGGGTGTGGAATCCTCCATGCCCACTGGCTGTGGGAGTAGGTTGAGGTCCCTGCTCCCTGGCTGGATGCCAGCCAGTGGCCATGCTCAGCTTCTGGAGACCTCCGTGTTCCTCATCACAAGGAGCCTCTCCATCTTCAAGCCCTTTTACATGTTTTGCATCCTTCTGACCTCTTCTTCTGCAACCAGCCAGAGAAAACCCTCTCCTTGGACCGCCTAGGTAGCTTCAGAGTGGCATTCTCCATACTCACAGGTTTCGCCCCACTTGGGGGGGCTATGAGAGGGAGAGGGCCATTGGAGGTCATTCTTAGAATTTTACACACACACACACAAACAAACAAGGCCTCACCTATGCACACCAGAGGAAAATTTACTCGTATTCTTCAAGAAGATAGTTAAACATTTCCCACATCATTTTGATTCCCAGACATGATAAGGGCATTTGTCTTAGTTTGCCACAGGGCTGCCAATGCAAAGTACCAGAAATGAGTTGGCTTTTATAATGGGAATTTTATTTAGGGTAAAAGCTTACAGTTCAAAGACTGTGAAATGTTCAAATCAAGGCATCAGCAGAGATGTTTTCTCATCAAAGTCAGCTACTATTGATCCTGGCATGTTGATACGTGGTGAAGCAAGATGGTGGGCCATCTCTGCCGAAGTCCCTGCCTTCCCTTCCAGAATCTTCTATTTCCCAGAGCTCAGCTGTGGGCAACCAAGCATAGAACTTATCTCCTTTCCAGCCTCCTCTCTATCTCGGCTGCTCTGCTTTCTTCCCGAGTTTAGCTGTGGGAAATCAGGCATATGACTTGTCTCTTCAGCCGTGAGCTGCTCCGTGGGCCCAGCCTCTTGGGGGCTTCGTGCTTCAGCTTTGGCTGCTAGTGATCCTGAGTCCTCTCTCACATGGCAGGGTCAAATATGGCAGAGCTTTCTTTTCCTGTGTCTCTCTGTGTCTCCATTTATACAAGACCCAGCAAGAGGGCGGAGACTCAACCGGAGTCCCACCTTACTGATGTGGTCCAGTCAAAAGGGTCTCATACCCACAGGAATGGCTTGGTTCAAAAACATAAAATTTCAAACTGTCACAACATTTAATAAAGGAAATTTATAGTCCAATCTCTCAAACATAGGAGCAAAAATTCTAAACAAAATGTTAACAGATCAAAATCCAGGGATATATAGAAAGGATAAGACATAATGGCCTAGTTGGCTTTATTCCATGAATTTAATAAGGTTAAACACTTGAAAATAAATCAACATACTTCACCACATTATCACAATTTTAAATTTGTGCCCAATAACAGTTCATTAACAGATAGAAAGCAAAAAAAAAAAAAGATGATTACAGGGAGAGAAAGACAATAATAGTAGATTTATTTATCTCCCTTAATGATTGACAATTTATGCTGACCTAAAATTAATAACACTGTGGATGATTAATACAATATAAGTAATATATTTGAGCCATGCAAAAGTAAAGAAGTTTAGGAAAATTGATCATGGTTTAAGCTAATAAAGCAAATCACAACCAACCAAAAGGATTAGTTACATATAAGACATGCTCTGATGATCATTATAAATTAAAAAACCAGTAACAAAATAGCATATATTAAAAACCTCAAAATACATTAAAAATAATTTATAGATGATAAAGAAATTAGACAATACTTTATAATGAATGATATTGAAAATAATATATATCAAAGCTTATGGGATGCAGTTAAAGTGGTACTGAGAGGGAAATTTATAGACATAAATGCTTGTGTTAGAAAATGAGGAAGGCTGAAAATCAGTGAGCTAAGTGCTCAACTGAAAAAGCTAGAAAATGAGCAAACACACAAACAAAAACCCCAAAACTACAAAACAAAAACCCCTATGGTATGCAACCTCTAAGATGGCTCCAATGATCCTGTCTCCCAGTAGTCATGTCTGCATGTGAGTCTCTCTTGAGTGTGGGCTGGATTTAGTAACTTGTTTCTAATGAATAGAATATAGAAGTGATGGGGTGTCACTTCTGAAGGTTAGGTTATAAAAAGACAGTAGCTTCTTATCTCAGGGCCTTCCTCCCTCTCTCCCTCTCTGCCTCTGACTCTCTCTCTCTCGCTGTCTCTCTCAAATCCCTCACTCTGGGGGAATCAAGCTGCCATGATGTGAGCAGGCCTATGGAGAGACCCAAGTGGCAAGCAACTGATGTCTCCAACCTGTAGCCAGTGAGTACTAAGAACAGCTGTGTGGTGAGTTTGGAAGCAGATCCTGTTCCAAAACAGCCTCGAGACAACTGACATTGTAGGGTGTCCGTTTGTTATTCGGTCTTGGCTGACACCTGATTTGCGAGAAACTCTGAGCTACAAGTACTTTACTAAGCCAACCCTGGATTTCCAACTCGCAGAAAACTGTGAGATAATAAATGTTTGTTGCTTTCAATAGCTAAGTTTTGGAGTAAATTGTTATACAGAAATAGATAGAGAAGCGGCTGTGGCTCAATCAGTGGGGCTCCCGTTTGCCATATGGGAGGCCCCGGGTTTGGTTCCCGGGGCCTCCTGGTGGGGGCGGGCCCGCCCGCACGGTGTTGTTGGCTGACCCGGTGAGCACAGGCAGCAGTGGGGGGATAAATGAATTAAAAAAAAAAAAAAAAAAAAAAAAAAGAAATAGATAGTACAGACCCAACTATATTAGAGGGGAAGAAATGATATATATAAGAGTAGAAATTAATAATATAGAAAATAAAAATACATAAGACAATGTCTGAATGTGAATATTTACAATAGTTTGATTCATCAAAGCTTCAAACTGGAAATAACCCAAATGTCCATGCCCTGGTGAATGGGTAACAAACTATGGTATAAATACAATGGAATACCACTCAGCAATAGAAAAGGATCAAACTAATTGACATATGCAACAGCATGGCTGAATCCCAAAAACATTGTGCTATGTGAAAGTGGCCAGATACAAAAGGCCATATACTATTTGGTTCTATTTAGATGATATTCTGGAAAAGGTAAAATGTGAGGGACAAAAATCAGATTACTGGTTGTTAAGAGCAAAGGGGGTACAAGAGAACTTTCTGTTGTGATAGAAGTGCTCTACATCTTGCTTGCGGTGGTGGTGGTTGTCTGACTGTATATATTTGTCACAGCTCGTTGAACTGTACACCTAAAAAGAGTGAATTTTACTATATGTAAATTATGGCTCAAAAATCTTGAATTAGGGGAGTGGGTGTAGCTCAGCAGTTGAGCGCCTGCTTTGCATATACGAGGTGCTGGGTTCAATCCCTGGTACCTCCTTAAAAAAAAATACAAAAAACAAACTTGAATTTACAAAGCGGCATATTAGAGAATCAACAAAGTTGAAAGTTATTTCTTTAATAAAATAACTAAAAGAGACAAACCTTTGATATAAATGAGAGGGAAAAATTATATAATTATACAAAGGGGGCTATAACTCCATATTTACCAGTGATTTAAAAAATAAGAAATGACTATATTGAACTTTATGTTAACTAAATTTTTAAAATTAAAGTTAAAATGGAAAGCTTAGGATAGTGGTTACATATATGAGGTAACCATATATGTAATATGAGGTAATGTGATTGGGGTGAAGTAATTAGGATTTTAGTGTATATGTAACATTTTATATTTAAGCTTGGTGGTCAGCAAGTGTGGTCATTTCTATACCTTTCCACATTTCTGAAATTTTAACAGCTATATTTAGAGTATCAATATGAGGTTTACCAACTGAACGTTGTCTGTGAACTCTAGAACAGAGATCATAAAGTATTTTTTAAAAATTATTTTACTTAATTAGTTAATGCACATCAACACTTTTCAACCCTGGTAGCATATTAGAATCACCTAGAAAGCTGTGCTAGTTATCTGTTGTGTATAACTAATTATCCCAACACTGAGTGACTTAAAACATTACTCATCTATTATCTCACAGTTTCTGTGGGTCAAGAATTTGGACATGGCTTAGCTGGGTTCTTTGTATCAGGGTCCCTCGTAAGCATGCATCGGAGGTGCCTGCTGGGGCTTTGTCTCACATGAAGGTTTGACTGGGGAAGGATCTGCCTCCAAGTTCACACAAATGGTTGTTGGTGAGACTTAGTTCCTCATGGACTGCAGGACTGAAAGCCTCAGTTCCTCACTGGCTGTTGTCCAAAGGCCACCTTCAGTTCTTTGCTGGGGGTGGGGAGTATCTCTCCAAAATGGCAGGTTGCTTCATTAAAACACGCAAGCCAAGAAGGGAAGTGAGAGAGAATCCCAGCAAAACAGAAGTCACAGTATTTATAACCTGATCCTGGATAGACAGCCCATCACTTTTGTCTGTACTATTTGTTAAAAGCAAGTCACCAGGCCTAGCACATACCTAAGGGGTGGGGATTATACAAGGGCCTGAAAACCAGGAGGTGGAGAACACTGAGGGCCATGTGAGTCTGCCTATTACAGGAGCTTTTAAAATAGGGATGTCAGGACCCCAGCCTCAAATATTCAGATTCAATTGATCAGGGTGCGCCTAGGACCTGGTATTTTTTCAAACTCCTCAGACGAATTTCACATGTAGCCAGTGTTGAGAAGAGAAGTACATGATCTTGCCATCCAGTAGGGTCTTGGCAGTCAACTACTGCAGCTAACTGGGGATTCCCCAGAGTGGTGTAAGCATGCTGGATCTGCAGACAACTGTCATTAAAACTGAGCATTTCTTATTCTAGTATTCCGAGCTGTTTAATTCCACTGAAATGGTACTGGAGTATTTCAGTGTCCTGGCTGCTAAAACAAATACCATGCAATGGGTTGGCTTAACAACAGGAATTTGTTGGTTCATGGTTTCAGAAGCTAGAAGGCTGGCTTCCGCTGGGGTGGGCATCTTCTTGCTGGTCGGCCATCTTTGGGGCTCCTTGGCTTTTCCACCACATGGCAGTGCACATGGCGGCATCTTCTTTCTCTTCTGGGTTCCACTGGCTTCCATCTTCTGGCTTCTCCTTGTGGCTTCTCTCTCTGTCTGGCTTTCACTCTGTTTATAAAGGACTCCAGTAATGAAGATTAAAGCCCCACGTAATTCAGTGGGGCCACATCTTAACTGAAATAACAATATTTTGAAGAGCTCTTACTTATGATGGGTCCACACCCAACAGAATGTGGACCAAGATCAAGAGCATGTCCACACTAGGGTACCCAACTTAATCCACCACAGAGGGTTTATGGCAAAAGGAAGATGAGTATGAGGAGAAATTCTGTTCAAGTTGCCTAACATTTGACCAGTTCTAATATTCTTATTCTTAGACCCTCTGATTCACAATGACAGGCCTTAAAACAGCCATGAGCCAAAAGCTTATCTGATTACCTGGCTTATGCTGAACATTCTTGGGCCCAGAAGTTATTTGTGCTTTGACGAACATTGTACCCCCCTCATGCTCTACACAATGAATTTGGCTATGGCTGATTCCCATGTGGCCAATTTCCTATATTCCTAACTAAGCAGGCATCTTTGAATATCTCACATCCTCAACTGCCATTGTGCAACCTGCCATTAAGTGCTGTCCATTCTACCAATCTCTAATTCCTCTTTTAATCCATTTCCACTGATATCACCCTGAACTAGGACTGAGATATTGCAACAGGGTCCTAAATGGTCTCCACCTCTTCCCTTTCCCCTCAGTGGTTTTCTCCCTTGAGGACTCCTCATTCCAGCAAGGTGTTCTCTCTCCACTCCAATAAGGCTTTCTCCAATCACCTGTCAATCACATTAAGGCTCTGTTGCCTGGAAGGCTCCCATCCTGGCTGCTTCACAGAATGCACAAATCAAGTTTTCACTGTTTTTACCATTCAGGATGGCCATTATTAAAAAGACAACAACAGAAAACTACAAGTGCTGGAGAGGATGTGGAGAAAGAGGAGCACTCCTTCACTGCTGGTGGGAGTGTAGAATGGTGCAGCCTCTGTAGAAGATGATTTGGTGGTTCCTCAGGAAACTAAGTATAGAACTGCCATATCATCCGGCAATCCCGCTACTAGGAATATATTCAGAAGAACTGAAAGCGAGGGCGTGAACAGATATTTATACACTGATGTTCATAGTGACACTATTCACAATTGCTAAAAGATGGAAAAAACCTAAGTATCCATCAACTGATGAATGGATAAACAAGATGTGGTATATTCATACGATGGAATATTACTCAGCTATAAGAAGAAATCAATTGGAGAAGCACATGACAGTATGGAGGTACCCTGAGGATATTATGTTGAGTGAAATAAAACACAAAAGGTCGAATATTATATGGTCTCACTGATATGAACTAAATACGAGTAGACTTATGGAGTTGGGCTAGGAAATGTAGGATGGTGGGTGGTAGACTGTGGGTTGAGAAGGGGGAGATGATGCTGGATGTTTGTAGAATGTTTAATAAGGTCAAATATAAATATGTGGTAATGGATGGAGTTGATGGTAACAATTATAATCAATGTAATAAATACTACTGCTTTATGGATGTGATTGTGGCCAAAATGAGTAGTCTAGGAAAATTAATGTTAGTTGGAAGACAGCTGGAGGATAATATTGGGAATGCATAACAATAATTTTGGTAGTAGATGAGGATTGTGGTTAATAATTTAAATACAGGAATGTTCTACTACAGGGTGTTAAGAATGTTGTGATACATGGGTGAAGTATAATCAATGCAATTTATAGACTATAGTTTACAACAACATTGTAATGGTTTTGTAGCAAAAGCAAAGTTGGTACTATATTCACACTAAAGGTTAAAAAAAAGAGAATATTGGGTTTGGTTTCGTGAGATATGGATATGATTAAGCATTTTTTCTCTTTATTTTTTTCATTAATAAGGAGAACTTGACTATGTCATTTAACTAATCTGTGTTCATCTCTGTATCTTTCTGAACAACAGAGGAACAATTGAGTTAGTAGTTAGATGAGATAAAAGTGCTTGGACAGAAATTTTTAGGAGGAATGCTTCCATAACTTGTTGAGCTGCCTTTTTCTGTTATTTTATATTTTGAATTTGAAATAAAGTTATTTTTTTTTTTTAAAAGTTGACATTTTTAACAATTGATTCTTCCCATATGAAATATTTATTACATTAAATCAATTTATATAAATTACATGAAGTTTAATGATTCATTAAAGGAAAAAACTCCAGTGTCTTTAAAACATTCAACTTCGCAATCAAATTATAGAAGCAAGCTTTGCTAAAAATTGCATGAAGTCTTTTCATCAACTTTTGAAAATTTCAGTTGAAAATGAAAAAAAATTCAGGTTTACATGGTTAAAGTGTATGTTATTTTATTGTTTCTTAAACGAAATACAAAAAGTAACAATTTAGAAACTTCTTACTCAAAATCTTTACAAGGGTAGACAGGAAAAAGAATTTAATTTATCTTAGGGTTCAAATTGACCTAAAGGTTAAATATCAGAATTACTTCTTATCAGGTATTTTTCTTGCATGTAAAAATTTATTAAATGAACAGTGAGTTGCTAATTTTTGTTATCTAAAACATTTACTACGCTTTTGGAATGCTAATTATCTAGCATTTGGAATCCTAGAATAATGTAAATGCCCCTGTGATTACCCATAAGATTCATGACTTTTCTATACTCCTGATTTCTGCTCATATTTTCTTTAAGTGTAAAAAGACTGCCTCTCTGGACCCTGTGTAACAAAATTCCAGAGATGGATCATATGCTACAGATTGTATATGTGCACTCTTCTGAAGGTAGACCAGATATGCCCAGGAGGAGAGCCAAGAGCTTGATGAAAGTAAACTTCCCCAGTGGTTTCTAGAGGAGTCTCATTCTTGCCTGGATGTGGAGGGAAGGAGTGAAACTTCTAGTTAGCGACGGATAACATGTTTCTCCTGAGGAGAACCAGACTTGGGGCAAGAGCATTTGTGCACACTCGCCAGAGGTTTAAAATCAACATCCCTGGGTTGGGGAGTGATACTGGTTTAAGAATACCCTAGGTGTGGCAGTTTGATGTAGTTATGAATTCCAAAAATAGATATTGGGTTATGTTTGTAAACTGGTCTGTTCCTCTGGGCATGATTAAATTATGATTAGAGCTTTGGTTGGGTCACATCAGTAGGGCATTGATTCCGCGCCCTTTGGTGGGTGGGGATTCAGAGATAAAAGACACGGCAAAGAACAGAGTTGGGGTTTTTGATGTTGGGGTTTTGATGTTGGAGTTCTGATGCAGAGTTTTAATGCTGGAGCCCGGGAAGTAAGCACAGAGGAGCTTCATCGTGAGGAAGGAGAGGAGGCCCAGGAAAAAGAGATGAGCCGTATGCCTGATAGTCTACAGCTGGCCTTGTGAAGAGAGGCAAAGTCTAGAGAGCCTCCTAGCCTATAGCTGACCTTGTGGAGATAGCAGAGGCGCTGAGCCTGGAGACAAGCAGGCCCCGGGAAGAGAGGAACCCAGGAAGCCTGAACCCTGGCAGACGCCGGCAGCCATCTTGCTCCAACCCATGGCCATAGACTAGGGTGAAGGAAGTAATTAATGCATTATGCCCTGGTAACTCTGGGCTTCTACCCCAAATATTACCCTTTTATGAGTGCCAACAGATTTCTGGTAATTTGCATCAACACCCCTGTTGGCTGACTAATACACCAGGGCTAAGTGATTTCGAGGATTGCATACAAAGGAGTAGAAAGGCTTATAGTTAGTGACATATTTGCAAGTGCACTTTTTAGGTAATGTGAAAAAAACAATGGTTTTATAAATAAGGCAATATTTTAACACTCTTCTGCTACCAAGGGCTATCTTGAGGCACCATCAACCTCTTCAATTAATCTGGTTCAAGTCACATCACGTGGAAGGTTTGTAGTTTCCTGAAAAGTGACTGGGCAGTTAAGCTTCCCAGGGATGGTGACTATGGGTAGACTTGACTCCAGTATGCTTACTGATGCATTTATGATTAAAGAGGAATCCGTAAGCTACCATAGGACCAGCTACTAAACCTGGAAGGAAGGAAAAACGAAATGCAGGCGTATTGTTACCCTGGAACCTGTTGGAGTAAATCCATTCATGGACCCAGCACTGGCACCAAGCAGTTCAGCAAATACCGTGCACAATGCTCAGGAGACCACAGTCTCCCTCAGAAGAGAGCTGGGGGGGGCCTGGGGGCTTTCAGTACAAATTTACTGTGAGACTCTGCACAAGTCACTTCTCTCTTTTTTGTCTCTCAGTTACTCACCTGTAAGTAAGGAGCTTCCAACATCCATAAGCTTATATATGAGAGAATAGCGACAAGCACTACTCAAATGCAAGGTTTGTTTTGTGAGAAATTATGACATAATGCATTTCGTCCCTCTCTTTTTTTTCAAGGGAAAAAAAACCACACTGAGATATTATTCACTGACCTTGAGATTTTAAAAAAGATAGGAAAATGTAGGACCCCTCTCTTAATTCAGAAGCACAAATATTTTAGTCCCATTATTTGAGTGTAGGATTTAAAATGAATGAGTGGTTCTTTGTAAAACAGAGTACTTGGTTAATGTAAATGAAGGTGGAGGTCATAGTAAGCTCAACAGTATCCAAAGATATAGGGAGTGATTTTCTTACCTCTGGGATTATGACTAGACCAAATATTAAACCAAAAAGGACGAGGTTAACTCCATACATCCACCGGAGAAAGATGAAATAGGATGCCACCGAAGACCCAAAGTGACCTGGAGAGAGAAAATATGGTGGGATTTAAGTGCTGCAGAGGGAAGAAATTAACAGTATTGAGCACTTTATGTGTGTTAAGGATTTAATTTTCCATCAGTTTCTGGAGCAAACATCATGATCTTCATCTTTTTCCCTAAATAAATAACTTGAGTCTCAATGGGGTTAGCCAGTCTGCCTCAGCACCCACAACCAGAATAGAAGAAGCAGAAGTTAAATCTTGATCTGGCTGGCCCAAAACCCAATCTTTCTCTAGTACGAAACAGCCTGTGAAATGACCTAGTCAGAAGGTCAAGAAGACAATAGAAGCCCTTGAAAACCCTTCAGTAAACCAAAAGGAGAACAGTTACATGAAAATACTCACTTTCAATGCCCTTGATCTTCATTTCCCATGGAATACATTGAGTCCTGAAATTATTGAAGTCTCTCTTAAACTTGACCCATTTCTGAAATAAAATAGGGAATACCTTCAGGACATCAGCATGCTGACTAGGGGTGGGCAGGGCTGCCCAGCTGTTGATGAGTCACCATGAGGTTGGTAGGTAGGTAAAATTCCCATCTCCTACAGCCCTTGAGCCCCGGGCCGCTAGAGATGACGTGCAAATGTTCACTTTCCCAGAGTCAGGTGCAGCATGAGAAGCCAGGAGATAACAATACCTTGTATTTGTCTGCAGTGCTTACACATTTTCAGGTTTGGACAGTTTACATATGAACTTAGAAATTCTGTCTCCAATTTCTGGTTGGGGATCAAATTGGGTTAGCAATCTCTGATACAACTTTCTTCATTAAAATAAAATTCAAGGGGAAAAAGAAGTCTCTTAACCATCACACCCAAATACAGCAGATAGCCAACTGCCTAAACAGGATGGGAATTGTCACTGCCGGGCTGGTGGAGCTGGTGAAGAGCCCTCTCACCATGGCTCCCCAGGCTTCCTCTCCTGAAGCAGCCCCGCTTTTCTAAAGGAGGTGGGAAGGTACCGTACCCCTCCCACTGTCTGCTTCACAGCTCCGACACGCAGAGTTTGCATCCACCAGAAACCGGAGTAGTTCTATCTGCTGGCTGACAGCTGTTTCGTCAACTTTCCAAACGGATGCTGTAGACCACCCTCCCCCCTTCACCAGAAATAGATCCACCTGGAATGAAAAACCTCATAGAAAACAGCAGACAAGAAGTAGTAGAGTGCAGGTCCCAACACCAGTTTCCGTTGTTACAAGGGTCTCCTAACATTTGTTCAGGAAGGAAATGAGATTTTTCCCTTCTAAATTCACTAAAGGATGAAAAAGAAAAAAATATCTGAAGGAATCAGATGGGCTTCCAGACCGAAGGTTTGACCTTTTCCTGACTGGATGGATGCTATCTGGGGAAGGGGATGGCCTGTCAGAGGAGGGAGCTGGTTCCAGATGCAAAGGAGAAGGGCCCTAAACAACAGGCAGCTGATGGGGCAGTGGATGGTGGGCGTGGGGCATGCCATGTCACTGTTCCCTCCATCTTCCCTCATTTTGATTCTGTGCTCAAAAAATAACCTTTGGTGTATGTGGCTTCCTGTGTAGGTTTGTTTCTCAGGAGAACAGCTGCTGATCACTGGGGCTGTGAGAACCGTGGCTTCTATGGCAGAGATATTTCATTGTAAATTAATGGACTGAAACTGGGAGTATGGTTTAGCTTCCCATATACTAACTCCACTACCAAAAATAAAATGCATTGCTGATACGGACTTCAGAGGTTCTAGTTCTTACATCACCAGTTATTTCTCCTTGTCAATTAATAATCTGGCATCTGGTTTTATATATAAGCCTCATGAGCTTTATCAGTGGAGCCCCTCCCAGGGAGCTGATAAAATGAGAACAAAACAGGCTTGCAAGGCCAAGGGCCAGTGAGGATACCAGTGCTGCCGTATGAGGCCCTGGAGAAAGAGTCTGCCAGTCGGTCCCTTGGGAACCACGTGGCAGCCCCTCGAGGTTGTGGGCACCTTTGCCTGAAAAGAGATGGCCTGGAGGTGGGGCGGGGGCAGAGAGAGACTTGGAGGGGCTTTGGCATTGACGTTCCTATTCTAGTTTAGAGAGTCGGAAACCTGGGCACGGGCAAGGCAGAAGACTCCAGCTTCCTTCCTTAGCTGTGTGAAAAGGCGGCTGCTGAGCTTGGGGCTGGATTACTTGTGCATGTCAGTTTGCTGTATACAGGAAAAGTGGTTTTAAACGCGGTCCAGGAAGCCACAGGCAGGGTATGCAATGTCAGCGGATGCAAAAAATGAAAACCATGAGAAAGTACCGCAGGGTAAGGGCAAGGGGCACCATCCTTTAAATTCTCGAAAAGCATCTCCTCTTGGACGCAAGCATTAATTTCAGGAAAACGTTCAGCATTCTTAATAAAATACAAGAAATATGGTCTCTAAAGGAAGGCATAAGAAGTTGAGATTTTAAAAAAGGTGAGATAGGTAAGGATTACAAGGAAGCTAAAAGTTTGGAAATAGAATGACAATAAATTTTATATATAAGTAGAGTATAATTGATACAGAGAAAAATTGATCCCATGATATTAAGAAAAAACCTGAGAAATTTCTAAGAATGCAAAAGAGAAAAAGCAAAGAATTAAAAGCAATGAGGGAAGGGAAATGTGAAGGACAGAGGATGGGAAACCATTCTTTCCCTAAGGAAGAAGCTAGAACTATTTGAATAGAAAATGTGATTAAACAGAAATATTTATCAAAGAAGTATCTGAAAAGCACATTCCTCAGTTGGTTAAAAAAAAAAAAGACCTGAGTGTACAATTGTTAAGTGGTAAATAGTTTCTGGACAAAATTAATAAAATGTTCTACAGGTGGTTGTCAGGAAATGATATCTGAAAAAGAAGAGAAAAAATAATATTGAGGATAAAAAGAATTCAAACCCAACAGATAGAGAGGGTAATTACAAAATTATGAGAATACCAAATGCTAATTTATGTTAATAAATATGAAAATATAATGAAATGATCAATTTGGGGGAAGAATATGAATTAATTAAATGGTTCCAAGAAAAAGTGAAATACTTAAAGTCCACCAATAAACAGAATATATGAAAAAATTTATGAAGGTACTGAGTATTAAAATGACTCCTGATCTGTACAGTTTTATGGATGTCATCTTTCAGATTTCAAAAAATGAATAATTATGCTCTACAAATCAATTTACAATAAAAAGGAGGCAATGTTATTCACTTAATGTTATAAAGCAAGTGCAGCCCTAAGGTTAAAATCTGCCAAGATAGAACACACACACATTCATATCAATCTTACTCGTGAGCATTTATGTAAAAGTCATAAATAAAACACCGAGAACTCAAATGTAGCTGTGGAGTTAAAAAATAATACACCATGACTGAGGTCATCCCAGATATTAAAGGTTTAATAAGAGAAAGGAAAGGGCATGTAATAAAATCTCCAATAAAATGAATATCTTACTAAATTGGAACTAGAAGGCCAATTTCTTGTTGTGGTAAAGAAAATCTATTTCAAGCCAACAAGTCCCATAAAATGTAATGTGAAGTACTAGGGTCATTCCCAGTAAAGTGACGGAAAGACAAGGAAGCCTGGGATCACCATCACCAACTGAAATTGTTTTAGGATTGCTAACCCACATTTTAAGATAGGAATTATAAATCATACTTAGAAGGACCCTGTAAAACATCTTTACACAGAGAATCAGATGAAAATGATTAGAATTAATAAGGGTATAATAAGGGGACAAGATACAGAATCAATACACAAATCCATAGCTTTCCAATATACCAGCAACAACTCATTACAAGATAAATGAAACAGCCCCTGGAAATAATTAAGTGAATGACAACGGCAGTTTTAAAAATCCGTCATTTAAAAAATGGTAGTGGGTAGAGGAGGATACTTCAGTAAGACCCATATTAAATACCCAATCACAGGACATTTCCCCAATCTGAACCAGAAGCCCCAGCTGTGATATAGCAAAATGTACTGATTTGGGGTTTGGAAATAAGACTCCCCTCCCCTCCCCTCGTGATTCTTGGGGCAGCAGGACTCAGTGTGGCGAGGCTGTGCAGACACACCCACCCAGGCCCACAGGCTGCCTCTGCTGTACGCACCTTGGCCATCAGCATCCTGCAGGCGTAGAGTTGCTTGCCTTTTCCCCTTCCCAAGGCGCCTTCATACTTCTCCACAAATGCTTGGGCCTCCCTGGTCAGAAAAGAAGCACACAAACAAAAACGTGGACAGGAAGTCAAGTACACGCAGCCAAAAGAAATCTGCACCATGCGGATGTGTATGCGGCGGAGGGCCTTCCGTGTTTTGATGCCCGGCTAGAATGCAGTCTCCACGAGGGCAGGGTGTTCTTATCTGTTTTGTCCACTGAACTTTCCCAAATGCCAAGAACAGTGCTTGGCACATAGCAGGCACTTGTGATGGGTAGAATTTTGACCTCATGACCTTTGCCCCCTAGTGTTTCCATGCGTGAATATATTTATTAATTTACCTAGCAAAACGGGCTTTGTGGATGTAATTAAGATGACTAATCTTCTGACTTTAAAACAAAGAGATTGTCCAGGATCATGTGTAATCATCTGAGTCCTTAAAAACAGAAGAGAAAGGCAGAAGTGATAGAAGAGGGAGTCAGAGAAATTCAGAGCAGGAGGATTCTCCACCCTCCGTTGCTGCGTGAAGACGGGGTAGGGGTAGGAGGGAAGGAAAGTGTGAGAAGGAAGTGAATTCTGTCAATAACCAGCGAGCTTGGAGGGAGACCCCTGCCCTCAGAAGAGGGCCACAGCCCAGGCCAATACCCTGGTTTTGGTCCAGTGGGACCCTGGGTGGAGAATCCAGCAGGCTGTGCTGGATTCTGACCTACGGAACTGTCGTTAAATATTCAGGAAGCTGGCCAACAGGTTGTTAAAGCATTGGAAGCTTGAAATTAGCCATGGCATGAGCATTTAGATCATGGAAATCAGCAAATGCTATAAATCAGGGCTCCCTCCGCCTGCTAGTTTATCTGCAATCACTGGATAAACCCAGAGAAGCGAAGAAGAATGAAGAAGGGTTGTGAGCCGTGTGGTGGCTGTCCACTACCCGCACAACCACCACAGCGCCAAAGTTCAAGTGGGCAGCTGATGCAGGCCAAAGTCACATTCAACCGGGGGACCCTGAGGTTGGCTTTATCGGGGTGTCTCAGAGGTCTGGTTAATGAAGTCGACATCAGGGTCAAAAGCTGGGTGTGCGTCCTTCTAAATGGACCAGCTACCCATTCTCTCCTCCAGGCAATGAAAGAAAAAGTGTGTTCATGAAATTCTTATTTTTACCCCTTTCCTGTCTATTATGAGTGGGGCAGAGATCCATAAACAGTTGGGGCTTTGTGAGTTTAAACGTGCCAAGTTTTAAGGTTTGAGGACTTGAGATAAGAATTTGGATAAGAAGTCCAGCCCTTGTGTCTGAGCAATCGAGGCCAGCAGCAGACGCTGCTCTCCTCTCTCCAGTCCCTGATTCACAGCCACAAGAGCCCTCAGGAGAAAGAAGGCCCTGCCCAGTGCTGGGCGCAAACTTCAAGGACCAGACATTGTGAAGGTACACCTGTTTAGGAGTTTTGATGGCTGCCACAAGCCTTTTCGGAAGCAGTGAATGAACACAGAAAACATGCTAACATTTTAATAGCAAACTCATATATATAATTAAAGAAGTTATGTTGCGAATATTCTTGCCCTGATTTTGTGATAATCAGGGTAGGCTAAACATTCGCTATATTAGAAACCATGCATGTGTCCCCAGACCTAGTTTTTCTCCCTCGGTCTGGTTTTTAGAATGCTGGTGATAAACTAAGCCTGATTTAGTATATGACCATCCTGTATGGGAAAAGACTGTAACTTTGGTATCTTTGGTCACCCTTAAGAGATATAACAGGGGGATGGATGTGGCTCGGGTGGTTGGGTGTCTGTTTCCCATGTGGAGGGACCTGGGTTTGATCCCCAGGACCTCCTGGTAAAAATAAAAAAAGAAAAATATAGAAGGCGTGTGGGCCACCAGGTCCTGTGTGTGGGTGTGTCGCCAGGCCCTGCAAGTGGGTGCGCCGCCAGGCCCCGTGAGCCACGCAGCAAGATGATGACGTAAGAGGGGAGTGACACGGGACAGCCAAGACAAGACACTCCAAGAAACCAGGAAATAAGGTGGCGTAGGTGGTAGGATGCCTCTCTCCCACATTGGAGATTCCGAGGATTGAATCCCAGTGAGGACAGGGGGAGAAGGATGAGAAGAGAGGGCAGGAAATGGACACAGAGAGTTGCCGAGTGAATGGACACAGAAACAGCAAAAACCGGGGGAGGGGGGCAAAAAATGGGTAAAAGTAAATAAATAAATAAATCCTTAAAATGTATAAGGGAGGAAGATGCGGACTATAGTTAGTAGTAACACTTTGACGATGCTCTTTCATGATTTGTTAACAAATGTTTCACAACACTGCAGGATGTTTGTGTGTGGGGGTGATGTGTGGGAGCCCTGTGTGATGTTATGCATGTTTGTTTTGTAAGATCATGATGTTTGTTGAACACTTATAGTTTATGTATGTTCACGTATGAATGATATACTTCAATAAATTGTTTAAAAAAAAAAGAAGTTGTGAGCTTACAAACAGTCATGCATAATGTGCAGAATTCCCTTACCTCGCCCCTCCACCAACACCTTACATTGCTGTGGAGCATTTGTCACAGATCATGAAAGAACATCATCTGACTATTACCACTAACTTGGCCCATAGCGTACACTTGGTATATATTTTTCACACCCCCCTATAATTAATACCATGTATTAGTATTGTGCATTTGTTATGGTTCATGAGAGAATACTCTCATATTTGTACTGTTAACCACAGTCCATCTTCCACCACATGGCTCACTGTGTTATACAGTCCCATGCCTTGGACATTCTATCCAATGTGTACACTCTGTGGCTCTCACTTTCATCAGAGTTCTGCAGTCATTGCCCCAGTAAACCTTTGAACGTTTTCCTTAGTCCAAAAGAGAAAATCCCATACCCCATTACTGACCCTTAGTCTTGATATGGTACCTTCTTTGACATTGATGCAAGAATATTACAATTTTGCTGTTAACTACAGCCTATAAGTTACAGTAATTGTGTTTTCCCCATGTGTCACCATATTCTTACCACCTTGCAATACTGATGTTCATTTGTTCTAGTTCATAGAACATTTTTGTATTTGTACTATTAACAACAATCCTCATCCATCTCCCAGTTCACTATGTTATTCAGTCCATAGATTATTCTCTAGCTTTCAATTGACATTTTCATCCCTAGACTACTCCCTTTCAGCCACAATCCCATTTATAAACCAGCCATATTAGTTATACTCATTATGATGTTATAATGTGTTAGCATCAATTTTATCCATTTCCACACTTTTACAGTCAATTGAAAATTCTACATACATTATGAGTCAGTAGTCCTTCTCAGCCCTCATCCTATTTATTTATTTATTTATTTATTTATTTATTTATTTATTTATTCATTTATCCCCCCCTTGCTGCTTGTGCTCGCCGGGCCAGCCAACCACGCCGTGCGGGCGGGCTCTGCCTTCACCAGGAGGCCCCGGGAACCGAACCCGGGGCCTCCCATATGGTAAACGGGAGCCCTACTGATTGAGCCACAGCCGCCTCCCTATTTTGATTTTTTTTAAAGGAGGTACTGGGGATTGAACTCAGGACCTTGTACATGTGAAGCAGGCATTCAACCACTGAACTACACCTGCTCCCATAATACTCTAGCTTTTAACTCCATGTATTTATTCTTCATATTTAGTTCATATTAGTGAGACCATACAATATTTGTATGGCTTATTTCAGTCAGTATAATGTTCTCAAGCTTCATCCATGTTATCATATGTGTCCCAATTTCTTCTTACAGCTGCACAGTATTCCATCGCATGTATATATCACATTTTGTTAATCCATTCATCAGTTGATGGACAATTGGGTTGTTTCCATCTTTTGGCAATTGTGAATAAAGCCACTATGAACATTGGTGTGCAGATGTCTGTTTGCATCACTGTTTTCAGTTCTTGTGGGTAGTGGAGGGATTGCCGGATCATATGGCTGTTCTATATTTAGCTTCCTGAGGACCCACCAAACTGTCTTCCACTGCACCATTCTACATTCCCACCAAAATGAAGGAGTGTTCCTATTTCTCCACATCCTCTCTAGCACTTGTTGTTTTCTGTTTTTATTTTTTAGCAATGGGCATTCTATGAAGTGTGAGATGATATCTCATTGTAGTTTTAACTTGTATTTCCCTAATAGCTAGTGACATTGAACATTTTTTCATGTGCTTTTTCACCATTTGCACTTCCTCTTTGGAGAAAAGTCTATTTAAGTCTTTTTTTTTTTTTTTAAGATTTTATTTATTCATTCATTTATCCCCCCCTTGCTGCTCGCGCTCGCTGGGTCAGCCAACCACGCCACGCAGGCGGGCCTGCCCTCACCAGGAGGCCCCGGGAACCGAACCCGGGGCCTCCCATATGGTAAACGGGAGCCCTACTGATTGAGCCACAGCCGCTTCCCTATTTAAGTCTTTTGCACATTTTTAAATTGGATTGCTTGCTCTTTTATTGTTGAGTTTTATGATCTCTTTATATAGCATGGAAATCAAACCCATTGGCTATGTAGTTTCTAAATATTTTCTCCCATTGAGAGGGCTGCCTTTTCACCTTCTTGACAAAGTTCTTTGAAGCACAAAAGTGTTTAAGTTTAAGGAGGTCCCATTTATCCATTTTTTTCTTTTGTTGCTTGTGCTTTCAGTGTAAGGTTTAAGAAACCACCACCTACTACCAGGTTTTGAAGAAGTTTCTCTACATTTTCTTGTAGGAGTTTTATGGTTCTAGCTTTTATATTTAGGTCTTTGATCCATTTTGAGTTAATTTTTGTATAATGTGTGAGGTAGGGGTCCTCTTTCTTTCTTTTGGATATGGCTATCCAGTTCTCCCAGTACCATTTGTTGAATAGACTGGGGGCTTGATAGCCTTGTAAAAAATCACTTGACCATAGATGTGAGGGTCTGCTTCTGAACCATCAGTTCAGTTCCATTGGTCTATATGTCTATCTTTATGTCAGTACCATGCTGTTTTTATTTATTTATTTTTATTACTATTTTTACCACTGTAGCTAGGTAATATGATTTAAAGTCGGAAGTGAGAGTCCTCCAACTTCATTCTTCCTTTTGAAAATGTTTATGGCTATTTGGGTCCCCTTACCCTTCCAAATAAATTTGATAATTGGATTTTCCCTTTATTTAAAAAAGGCTGTTGGAATTTTTATCAGGATTGCACTGAATCTGTGGAATTGACATCTTAACGATATTTAGTCTTTCAATCCATGAACACAGAATGTTCTTCCATTTATTTAGGTCTTCTTTGATTTCTTTTAGTAATGCATTGTAGTTTTCTGAATACAAGAGCTTTACATCCTTTGTTAAGTTTATTCCTAAATATTTCATTCTTTTAGTCACTATTGTAAATTGAGTTTTTTCCTGACTTCCTCCTCAGATTGCTCATTACTAGTGTATAGAAACACTATTGATTTTTGATATGAATCTTGTATCCTCCCACTCTGCTGAACTTGTTTATTAGCTCTAGTAAGCTTTGTTGTAGATTTTTTTGGGGCTTTCTAGGTATAAGATCATATCATCTGTGAATAGCAAAAGTTTTACTTCTTATTTTCCAATTTGGATGCCTTTTTCTTGCCCGATTGCTCTAGCTAGAACCTCCAGCAGCTTATTGAACATCAGTTGTGACAGTGGACATCCTTGTCTTGTTCCCGATCTCAACAGGAAAGCTTTCAGTCTTTCACCATGAGTACAATGTTAGCTGTGGGTTTTTCACATATGCCCTTTATCATGTTAAGAAAATTTCCTTCAATTCCTATCTTTTGTAGTATTTTTTATCAAGAAAGTGTGCTGTATTTTGTCAAATGTCTTTTCTGGGTCAATCTAAATAATCATGTAGTTTTTCTTCTTTGATTTATTAATGTGGTATATTACACTGATCGATTTTCTTGTGTTGAACTGCCCTTGCATGCCTGGTATAGAACCTACTTGATCATGATGAATAATTCTTTATGTGTTGTTGGATTCAATTAGCAAGTATTTTCTAGAGGTTTTTTGCATCTGTATTCTTTAGGGAAATGGATCTATAATTTTCTTTTTTCATAATACCTTTATCTGGCATTGGTTTTAGGGTGATATTGGCTCCATAGAATGTATCTGGTAGTGTTCCTACCTGTTCAATTTTTTGGGAAGAGCTTGAGTAAGATTGATATTAAATTTCTTTCTAATACTTGGTAGAATTCACCTGTGGGGCCTTCTGGTCTTGGGCTTTTCATTTTGGGGCATTGTTTGATGACTGTTTCAATCTCTTTGCTTGTGATTGGTTTGTTGAGGTCTTCTATTTCTTCTAGGATTAGTGTAGGTTGTGTGAATGTTTCTAGGGATTTTTCCATTTCATCTACATCGTCTAGTTGGTTGGCATACAGTTGTTCATATTATTCTCTTATGATCTCTTTTACTTCTGTGGGGTCAGTAGTAATGTCTCCGCTTCATTTGATTTTATTAATTTGCATCTTCTCTATTTTTTTCTTTGTCAGTCTAGCTAAGGGTTTGTCAATTTTGTTAATCTTCTTGAAGAACCAACTTTTGGTTTTGTTAATTCTCTATTGTTTTTTTATTTTTTTCTCAACTTCATTTATTTCTGCTCTGATTTTTGTTATTTCATTCATTCTACTTGCTTTGGAAATAGTTTGCTGTTCTTTTCCTAGTTCTTACAGTTGTGTAGTTAGGTCATTGATTTTAGTTCTTTCTTTTTTTTTAATGTAAATATTGAGAGCTATAAATTTCCCTCTCAACACTGCTTTCACTGCATCCCATAGGTTCTGATATGTTGTGATCTCATTTTTGTTAGACTCGAGATATTTATTGATTTCTCTTGCAATTTCTTCTTTGACTCACTGATTATTTAAGAGTGTGTTGTTTAATCTCCATGTATTTGTGAATTTTTCCTTTTTATGCTTGTTTTGATTTCCAGCTTTATTCCATATGATCAGAGAAAGTGCTTTGCATAATTTTGATCTTTTTAAATTTATTGAGATCTGCTTTGTGGCCCAATATGTGGTCTATCCTGGAGAAAGATCCATGAGTAATTGAGCAGAATGTATATCCTGCTGTTTTGGGGTGCAATGTTCTGTATATTTCTATTAAGTTTAGTCCATTTATCATATTATTCAAGCTCTCTGTTTCTTTATTGATCCTCTGCCTGGATGATCCATCCAATGATGAGAGTGGTGTAATGAAGTCTCCAGCTATTATTGTAGAGACATCTCTTTCTCCCTTCAGTTTTGCCAGTATGTGCCTCCTGTAATTTGGGGCATCCTGGTTAGGTACATATAAATTTATGATTGTTATCTCTTCTTGATGAATTGCTTCTTTTATTTATATATAATGTCTTTCCTTGTCTCTAATAACAGCTTTGCTTTTAAAGTCTATTTCATCCAATATCAGTATAGCTACTCCAACTTTTTTGGTTACTGCATGCATGGAATATCTTTTTCCAGCCTTTCACTTTCAATCTATATGTATCCTTGGGTCTAAGGTGAGTCTCTTGTAGAGAGCATATGGATGGCTTATATTTTCTTATCTATTCCACCAGTCTGTCTTTTGATTGGAGAATTTAATCCATTAACATTCAATGTTATTACTGTAAAGGCAGCTCTTACTTCACCCATTTTGATCTTTGGGTTTTATCAGTCATATCTTGTTTTCCCCACTCTTTTTACACTTTTAATTCCATTTACTGATATAATCTTCATTTCTAGACTTTCATACAAATCTCCCTCTCCCGTCTTTTCTTTTCAGGCAATAACACTCCCTTTAGTATTTCCTGCAAAGCCTATCTCTTGGTTACAAACTCTCAGTTTTTGTTTATCTGTGAATAGCCTAAACTCACTCTTGTTTTTGAAAGACAAACTTGCTGGTTATAAGATTCTTGGCTGGCAGTTTTTCTCTTTTAGTATCTTAAATATATAATTCCACTGTCTTCTTGCCTCCATGGTTTCTGATGAGAAAGCAGTACTTAATCTTATTGGGCATCCCTTGTACGTGATGAATCACTTTTCTCTTGTTGGTCTCAGGATTCTCTCTTTATCTTTGACATTTGAAATTCTGATTAGTATGTATCTCGGAGTGGGTCTCCGATTTATTTGGATGGAAATACATTGTGCTTCTTGAACATGGATATCTTCAATAGAGTTGGGAAACTTTCTACCATTATTTCCTCAAATATTCATTCTGCCCATTTTCCCTTATTTTCTCTTTCTGGGAGACCCATGACATATGTTTGCATGTCTCTTGCCCTCATTTAGTTTCGTGAGACTCTGCTCATTTTTTCCTTTATCGATTCTTTTGTTTGTTTGCTTTTGGAAGCCCTGTCTTCAAGCTCACTGATCCTTTCTTCTGCCTCTTCAAATCTGCTGTTATATGCCTCCAGTGTATTTTTAATTTCATTTATTGTGCCTTTCATTCCCATAAGAGCTGCTATTTTTATTTTTTTAATTTTTTTAATTTTTTAATTTTTTATTTTTTTCTTATAAGGCAAGTCTAGTAGCATTTTCTTTTTTTTTTAATTTTATTTTTTAATTTTTTTCTGTAGCTGCTATTTTTCTATGTATGCTTTCAAATTCTTCTTTGTGCTCACCAATGTCTTCTTGACATCCTTAATCTCTTAATTCATCTCATTGAATTTATTAAGGAGATTTGTTTGAACATCTATGATTAGTTGTCTCAACTCCTTTATGTCATCTGGAGGCTTCATTTGTTCCTTTGACTGGGCCAAATTTTCCTGTTTCTTGGTATGGAATGTAATTTTTTGTTGGTGTCTTGGCATCTGATTTAATAGATGTATTTATTCTTGGCCCGGTTTCTCTCTTTTGTCTAGGGTTTTCTATTTGATTGGTTTGTGCTGTCGTACCTCTTTGATACTTGGTTCAACTTAATTTGGAACTTTATAGTGACTTGTGTTTAGCCAATCTGATTTTTTCAGCTCCTTTTCATCTGTTTCTTGCCTTTTCTCCTTTGCTGGTTGCAGAGTAGGAGCCAAGGATGCAGTTGGTACTATAAGCCATGGAGGCTGAAGCTGCCCATGTTGTCCCAGGAACCACTGAAACGTCTTCCATCTTTCTCTCCTGCCACGAGTAGGGACAGAGCTGCAGCCATGTGTAGTAATCCAAGCTATGCAGGTCAAGACCATCTGTAGTTGCCCAGAGAGACTGATGACACTCTACACCCCTTTCTCCCCTGGGGTGGGGATGGAGCTGCAGGTGTGGGCAGCAAACAAAGCTGTGCAACTCAAAACTGACTGCAGATGTTCAAGTAGACCAACAAAGCACCAGTTCCCCTCTTCCCCTGCCAGGGGTGAGGATGGAGCCTCAGGGGTGCCCAAGAATTTAGTCTGTGTAGGCCAAAATTGACTGTAGTTGCCCAGAGAGGGTGAGGGAGCACTGCCCCTCCTCTTGCTCTGTCAGGGGTGGGGATGGAGTCACAGATGTGTCCAACAGTCTAGTTTTTGTGGGCTGAAAGTGCCTGCAGTTGCCCAGACAGGCCGGGGGAACACCATGCCCCCTCCTGTCCTATCAGGAATTGGGGATGGCACTCAGGTGTCCAACAATCTAGTCTGTGTGGGCTAAAACTCACTAGTTACCCAGAGAGGCTGGTGCAGGTCCCCCAGCTTCCTCCCTGCCGGAGGTGGGGCTGTGCCCAGGCTAAGGCAGTAATCCAACCTGGGTGGAAAGAAGCTGGTCCCTACTGTCACTGTGATTTTTAGTCTGCCCTGCTTCCCCTCATATTGGGGGCAGGGGAGGGGAGTTAAAATGGTGGCTACTGGCCTCTTTCCAACTTGAACAGGTTTAACTTTAGCTGTTCTTAGGATTGGACTTTAGCCAGCTGAATTTACTAATCAGTAGGTGAAGTCAGTGCCTGACTGTCTCTTCCTCCCCCATTTTTGGGAAATGGATCTTCCCACTCCAGCCAGGGAGTAGCTCCTGAGGCATCTTGCATCACCAGCAGGGGATGGGCACCGGCCTCCATGGTGTGGAGGGCTCTACTCATGAATCTTCACCACAGATGGGCAGTCTCCTCCTTCTGTTCTTCCAAGGATGCTGCAGGATGCTATTCTGGTCTCCTGGGCCCCCAAACAGGTGCTTTAGATGGAATTTTACTAACTGTACTGTAGGACAAGCTGACTCTTAGAGCTCCTTACTCTGCTGCCATCTTCAAACCACTAGGTTTTTTTAAAATTTTAATGATTATATTAATTATTTTATTGCTACATTAGAAATGAAAATAATGGGGTCGGATGTGGCTCAACTGGTTGGGCATCCATCTCCTATATGGAGGGACCCGGGTTCGATCCCCGGGACTTCCCGGTAAAAAAAAAAAAAAAAAAAAAAAAAAGAAATGAAAATAAACTGTGAGAATTTATTAGGGCATGCAACTTCCTGAAAATTATAGAACAGTGGAGGCACCCATTGGAGGAGGTTAAAAGTGACTTAACTTGTAGGTAGTGCAAGGACTACATACACCAAGATTAATTTATGCACCAATGGGAATTTTAAAATGAAAGTAATGGAGCACTGGCTACCCCGGGGTCCTCAACTAATGAGTATGGATGAGAAAATAGAAGAAGATGCCTAAATTTTCCTCAAACACATTAGTTTACAAAAAACAATCCTATAACAAAGACACCCAGGCAATACTGAAATTTGCTCTTGCAAGGAGATCCCCATTTTATGTTTGGACACATTCTTTCTCCTGCTGGATAGTTTCCTTCGAGGGGAGAGTATTTTTTTCTTCAGTGTTAGTTTTCTTCAGTTTTGACCTGTCAAACTTCTTCACTTCGGACAACTCTGGCTTATCACTCATCTTGCCTGAAGGCTGGAAGACCTGTTAACAGACAATCACGGGGAGCCGACACCTCCTCACTCTGGACAGCTCCTCACTCTGGGCGAGGTTTCCACTAGGTTTTAAATGAGATAATTACAGCTTTCCAAGTTGTCCCATAACTTATATTATTATTATTATTGTTGCTATTTACTTTGAGGTTGCCATGCAAAAAGCAAGGTAACCACTCGTGGTTAGCCCAGAGAGCTCAGCAAACTCTTTTTAACACATTATCTGTGTTCCAGAATGCCATGTTTTTCCTCACCAGAGATAGTATTTGGTTTTTGGGAACATTGCCTCTGGCTCTGTGCTTCCCGGTTGTTGCGAATTCCACTTCTGTAAGGGGTTTTTCTCCCTTTCTTGCTGGTAGTGTCCTTTTCAAACAGGAATGCCCTCTCCCCCTAACCCTGGCAAGCTCACCACTCCTCCTCAAACCAGACGATGTATAGGAAAGGAAGTAAAAAGGCCGAAGAGGAGGGATCCTTTGCTTTGAGGAGCTCCTAGGGGCCTGGATTTTAAGGTCACTCTCAACAGAGGAGGATGGTGCTGTCAGGGCAGCTGCCTCCCAGACGCCACTCCAGGCTCCCCTCACATTTGCCTTTGATAAGACTCTGCTTATCAAGCAGACGATGCATCCCAAGTCGCAGTTTGGAAAACATGGCCAGGGTGGCTGGACACGTCCAATGGGATAGAAGGGGGTGTATTATGTGGCTTTTTTGTGACAGAGAGAAACAGGCAGGTCTCTACACCTCTCAGAGTTTCTGTTTTCCTCTGAACAATGGTGATAATGTTAAGAGAATGACATGTGATAGTGCATGCAAAGCAGGCCCAGGGATTTCACTTAGCAGGCAGGCAGCCACCCTTTCCCCTTCTGAGGAAACAACAGCTCCTAGAGCAGGGCAGATGGTAAGATTCTTTGAGCGCTGGGAGCTGGTATGAGGAGCTCTCTGTTCACCCAGGTGTCCTGGACAAGGGACTTTTCTACAATGGGGATACTCTGAAGTTGACCCAAGTCATCCCTTAGAGAGATTTTATACCTCCCCAAACTCCTCATTGGTGAAGGAGGTCAGAGTCAAACTCATACTTAATTTTGGGATACAGAGGTAAAGAAAGACACCAGGCAACCTGTGTTTGATGGCATCCTTGAAGAGCTTTGCTGCCCCATGCAGAAGGGTGGGAGAGGGTATCAATCAGCCAGCCTGAAATCTGGAAGACATCTGGATGTAGGCAGGGAGCACTGGTGGCCAAAAGGAGGGGGACAGAGGTTGGAGGTGGTCCAGATCATGCTGCTTGGTCTCTCCCTTTGTCCTAAAGCATTTCCTTTTTCAATTGTGTAGACAAGGATCAAACAGGTGCTGATCTTGTTTTAAGTGGAAATTCAGATCAGTCAGGTCTGGACATCTGCTCTAGATACTTGACTGAATCAATCTGCAGGCTGCTGAGATTGGCTTCCACATAGGAATGGTTTAGAAATGTCAGCAAAATATTTGACATTCTTCTCTTCAAAATATGGAGCTTAATTCTTCTCCTCTTGCATGTGGGCCCTATTTGGTGATTGACTTTTAATGAGTAGATAGTTGTAAAAGTGATGGTTTATGACTTCTAAGGTTATTTCATAAGGGGAATTGTGGCTTTGACTTTGATTTCCTCCTCTTCTGGGGGAAGCCAGCCGCCATGTAAGGAGGACACTTGAGTAGACTTTGGAAAAACCAACATGGAGAGAAACTGAAGCTCCCCTCAAACACCCAGAACAAACTTGTCATCTGTATTAGTCAGCCAAAGGAGTGCTGATGCAAAGTCCCAGAAATCTGTTGGCATTTACAAAAGGATATTTATTTGGGGTAGAAGCTTACAGTCACAAGGCCATAAAGTGTAAGTTACTTCCCTCACCAAAGTCTGTTGTCAGATGTTGGAGCAAGATGGCTGCCGGTCTCTGCGAGGGTTCAGCCTTCCTCTTCTTCCTAAGGCTCCATGGTCCCAGCTCCTTTCGATCTTAGCTGAAGGTTAGCATAAGGCTTGTCTCTCTTCCTGGGGCTCATTTGTCTCCGGGCTCAGCTTCAGCTCTAGGCTATCAGGCTCATTCTCTTCCCAGGGCCTCTGCTGTGTCTATGAAGCTGTCTCTATTCCTCTGTGTTCTTCTCCTGTGTATTTACTTCCTGGGGCTCCAGCATAAAAAATTCAAACTCTCTCCTTTGTCTTGTCATTTTTTTGTGAGTCCCTGCCCACCAAGGGCTACTGACGTGGCTGAATTTAAAGCCTTAATCATAACTTAATTAAGTAAAAGTGAAACCTCTGAATCTAATAAAATCTAATATGCCAAGAGGATATGCCCAGAGGAACAGGCCAGTTTACAAACATAATCCATTATCTATTTTTGGAGTTCATAAATAATACTAAACTGCTACATCATGCATGTGAGCAAGCACCTTGAAGGTGGATTCACCAGCCCTCAAGCCTTCTGATGACTTCTTTTTTTTTTAACAATTTATTGAAGTATATCATTCATACATGAACATACATAAACTATACGAGTTCAGTAAACATTGTGAACTTACAAAACAAACATGTATAACATCATACAGGGCTCCCACACGTCACCCCCCCCCCCATAAAAACCCTGCATTGTTGTGAAACATTTGTTAACAAATCATGAAAGAGCATCGTCAAAGTATTACTACTAACTATAGTCCGTATCTTCCTCCCCTATACATTTTTTTTAAGGATTTATTTATTTATTTACTTTTATCCATTTTTACCCCCCCCCAAGTTTTTGCTGTTTCTGTGTCCATTCGCTAGGCAACTCTGTATCTGTTTCCTGCCCTCTTTTCTCATCCTTCTCTTCCTGTCTTCACTGGGATTCAATCCTTGGAACCTCCGATGTGGGAGAGAGGTGTCCTACCACCTGTGCCACCTTAGTTCCTGGTTTTTTGGTGCATCGTGCCTTGGCTTTCCCTTGTGTCATGCTCCTGTTACATCATCATCTTGCTGCGTGGCTCGTGGGGCCTGGCAGCACACCCATGCATGGGGCCTGGCGGCTCACCCGCTCAAAGGGCCTGGCCGTGCACCTGCGCATGGGGCATGGTGGGCCATGCGCTTTCTATATTTTTCTTTTTTTAAATTTTTACCAGGAGGTCCTGGGGATTGAACCCAGGTCCCTCTATATGGGAGATGGGCGCCCAACCATTTGAGCCACAACCGTCCCCCTGCTATGTCTCTTAAGGTTGACCAAAGATACCTAGAGTTACAGTCATTTCCATACAAGATGGTCATATAATAAATCAGGCTTAGTTTATCACCAGCATTCCAAAAACCAGACCTAGGGAGAAAAACTAGGTCTGGGGACACATGCATGGTTTCTAATATAGCTAATGTTTAGCCTACCCTGATTATCACAAAATCAGGACAGCAAGAATATTTGCATTTGACGACTTCTTGACTGTCTTACAAGAGACTCCAAATTACAACCGTCAGCTAAGCTGCTCCTGAATTTCCAAGACAGAGTATAATAAGTGTTTATTATTGTTTTGCACCACAAAGTTTGGGAGTAGTTTATTGCACAGCATTAGATAACTAATACACTGTAGAACCTGAACTATTGCTCTTTCTGATGCATACATATTTAGGATTGCTATGTCTTCTTGGTGGATTGATTTATCATTATGTTATGCCTCTCTCTGTCTCTGGCAATTTTCTTTGCTATGAAGTCTACTTTATCTGATGTTAAAGCATCTGAAAGTAGTCATTCCTATTTTCTTTTTATTAATGTTTGCATGTTATGTCTCTTTTCCATCCCTTTACTTGAAGTCTATTTATATCATATTTGTGAATTTCTTACAGACAGCAGATATTTGGGTCGTTTTTAAATTCATTTTGCCATCTCTATCTTTTAATCTTGTGCCACTTCCTTATGCCTTCCATAATTTCTGATGAGAATCTTCTGTCACTCAAATTGTTTCTCCCCATTGGTAGTATATCATTTCTCTCTGGCTGTTTTAAGTTTTCAGAAGTTGACTATGGTGTGTCTTGGCATGGCTTTCTTTGTGTTTATGCCATTTGGGGTTCATCCATCTTCTTGTATCTGTAAGTTTTGCCAAATTTGGGAAAATTTCAGTCATTGTTTTTTCAAATACTTTAAAATCATTATTTCACTAAAAAAAAAGATTTATTTTTATTTATTTCTCCCCCACTGCCCCCTGTTGTTTTGCACTCACTTTCAGCTCTCTGTGTTTGTTCATTGTGTGCTTGTCTTCTTTTTAGGACGCACTGAGAACCGAACCTGGGACCTCCCATGTGGGAGGGAGGTGCCCACTGGTTTGAGCCCCTCCGCTCCCGTCATTATTTCTTTGAATACTTTTCCAGCCCCATTCTCTTTCTCCTCTCTTTCTGGGACTCCAGTGTAACTAATGTTAAATCTTTTGTTATAGTCCCACATGTCCCTGAGGCTCTGTTCACCTTTTTTCAGTCTATTTTCTCTGTTGTTCAGATAAGGTAATTTCTATTGTTCCATCTTTATGTTCACTGATTTCCCCCTCTATTCTCTCCATCTGCTATTGATTCCATTGAAATTTTATTTCAGATACTGTAATTTTAGTTCTAAAATTGCATTTGTTCTTTATATTGTCTGTTTCTTTGCTACTACTTACTATGTTTTCATTTGTTTCAACCATAGTCATAATTGCTCATTGAAGCATTTTTATCATGGCTGTTGTAAAATCCTTGCCAGATAATTCTGACATCTGTGTCATCTCAGTGTTGGCATCTGTTGCTTTGTTTTCCTCATTCAACTTGAGATTATCCTGGTTTTTGGTATGATGAGTGATTTTCACCTGAAACCTGGAAATTGTATATTTTAAGTTATAAAGCACTGGATTTTATTTAAATCTTGTGTTTTAGCAGACCTCCTCTAACACTGCTCTAGTGTGTGTGTGTTGGGGGGTTTGGGAGGAGTTGGGCAGCTTGTTAAGCCTGACAAAGGTGGAAGTAGAGCCTCCCCACTTGGCAGTGCTGGTGGATGAGGAGCTGCAGTTTTGTTTGTGGTATATGGCTGGAATTGAACAGTTACTGTTTAAAAGTTTTCTGTCTTGCTAGTCTACCCCTTTCCTGGTCCTTTGGCTGGAGAGAGCAGGCTTTCCTTGGGGCTTTCTTGTTTGCATTCGTTGGTGTTTCTGGGTTGCTGGCTTCTCCAGTATCCAGTCTGGGATACATAAGGCAAAAGGAAAACCCAGGGAATTCAACACCTTGTGGTTTTTCAGTCCCAGGTCCTTAGCTGCTCTGCCTGCTTCTCTCCACCTTTCAGAATCTTCTCATGTTTGTTGTCGTATGTAATGTCCAGGGGTTTCAGTTGTGCCGAGGGAAGGAACAGGTAAGAGTGTACATACTCCATCATCCTGGAAGCTGAAGTCTCCTGATCTCTCTGAAGAAACTGAGCAGTTTGGGAATCTTCTAAGACATCAGGCTTCTAACAAAGCAGAGGGCACACCTGATCGATCCTGTGTTTAAAGCAAACATCCCTGACTCACAGGCACTAGATGCTCATATGCCAACATCACTTTCTACCTTGTATCATTATTAATTATGTCCATGTCCTTCTCTGACTCATCTTTCTACCCCAACCTCATCTCTCAGGCTCAGCATGTTTGGCACAAAGAGGTTCGAGCTTAAATAATAACAATAACTATTATTGATTAACTATACTTTATAGAAATATTTCCAATCCATCAGGATGACCCTGTGAGGCAGATTTTACAAGTAAAGAATGTGAGAGTCAGAGAGGTTAAGAGAAGGAAACCAGCCTAGAGTGACTGAGTAGCTTGCAAGGCTGCCTGCAAGTGGCCCAGTGCTCTTTATGCCTTGCCATCCTTTGGATTGTCTACGACAATTATGCACAAGCCAGCCTGCTGCCAGACAGGGCCAGAGGCTGGGGCCCCCACCCCATGTTTCTAACAAAGAGAATGCAGTCTGGAGTTGTTTATGGTCTGGAGTCGTTTATGGCTGCCAGAAGAGGAAATCATGCACAGAGGCAGAGGTGCATTCTAAAGCACTTGATAATTCTCAAGAGGTGATTATAAACTAAGCTTCAGAATTGCTGAGATCAAATCCTGGCTTGGCCACTTACCAGCTGTGACCTTGGGCAAATTACTTGATTGCTCTACTGCCTAGTTCCCTCTCATTAGTAAAATGGGGACAACAATGACAGTATCTGCATCATAGGGTGGTTGTGAGGGTTACATGTATTGTCGGATGCAAAGCACTCAGAACAGTGCCTGGCAAATGTGGGCTATAAATAAAGATAACATTAATAAAACACTGTTCTGCAAACAAGAGCTTCCAGTTAAGTGAGGAGACAGTGCCTGGGGGATGGGGGCGGTGAGTATCTCAGTTGAGTGCAGAGGTGTAATGGGGGCTTCCCTGCAGAGGAGACACTTGACTGCATCTTAAAGAGTGTGTAGGAAGGTGCCCAGGTGGGCACTGGCTTGAGCGGAGACCTCGAGGGCTGACAGCCTTCCACCTGAGTGTAGACAAGGAGTCCTGGGGGCGGGCAGGAGGGCAGGAAGAGGCAGGAGGAGCGTCTGGAGGGGAGAGACCTGTTTGCTGGGAGACTTGGCCCCAGTGTGAACAGCACAGTCTTCTCAGCTCTGAGGCCATAGCCACCCCACCCCGGGTGGGTGACTAGCCCTGGGGATTTTCATGGCCCCCCGAACCTTCCAGCCAGCTGGAGATCTCCTTTCCAGAAGCATCAAGGTTGCTCTTTTTCCACTGTTAATAAAAGATGTGTTCAGGCGATACCTGAGTGGGGATGAGTTTGTCAGAGTGACAGGTGGCTGCTCTGCCCCTGCTGAGGGAGCAGGGAGGAGGGACTCAGGAAGAGGAGGCAGGGAGGGAAGACAGCCTACTGCCTCGAGCTTTCCAAAGCAGCCACTAGCCACAGGCGGCTATTTAAATTTCAATAAATTAAAATAAAACAAAACACAATGGAAAAAAAAAAATCAGCTTCCCAGTTGACCGACCACATTTCAGGTTTTCCAGAGCTAAGGCTGTGCAGACATAAGACCTCCCGGTACCACCGGGTAGCCAGACTCTTTGGCCTGCCTCTTGGGGTGAGGAGTGAGGCCAAAAGTGTCAAAAGAGGCTGACAAATGGTTCTACATGGAAAAGGGTGAAGAGTTAAACTTGAGCAACAAGGAAATTCAAGGGTGAGAGGAGCCAGGGAAATGGGCTTTAGATAGAGGAAATGGGAGAGTGTCAGAAAAGCCAGGGGTGCGAAGTTTTTAGTATAAAACCAGAAGTTAAGCATGTGACTCCTGCCCTTGATCTCAAACTCCAGTAGGCTCAAGAATCATAAATGCCTGGTGTGCCAGCCTCTCAGATGGAAACCAGCCGTGTGGCTGAGCTGAAGAAGCAGTGAGTGGTGTGGGTCCTGACAGACAATACTTACTGAGCAGCGCTACCAGCTAGGCTTGGGGCGGGGTTAGGGGTGTAAGCTCAGCCCCCTGCTCTGACGGTCCAGCCCCTTACCAGTGAGGGTGCCACACATGCCAGGCGCTGCAAGAACACAAGGGGTTCTGGACTTGCTGAGGTGGGGGCAATGGAAAGCCTCCTGAGGAAGGAACGAGGTGTGAGGGTGGCACAGAAGCCGGCAGTGAGGTGGGCTCTGGTGGACAGGGCAGCCAAGCAGGGGAGGGCCTGGGTGTGGGCTCGGACTCCTGTGGGTCTCGTCCCCTCTGAGGCCCTGCTTGGGGCTGGCATCAGCTGGGGCTCCAGGAACGTCCTGGTTCGTCCCGCCTCACCTCCAGCAGGCTCTGCCCCTGAGCTGTGCTTGTGTTGAGGGGTCCATAGCGGAGCGGGGTGTGTGTGTGATGACTCCCCTTCTTGTCAAGCCCCTGGCATGCTGGGAGGCCTCGCTGGCCACAAGCTGCTCACCTGAGTGCCATCAGCTTCTTTGTCATGGGCCAGGGCTGGGTCCGCATGGTGGCAATGAGCTTCTTCTTTTCTTCCAGCCGTTCCAGGATGCAGGTCACTTCCTCCTCTTGCAGAGACTCCCCACCAGAGGCACTGGAGGACAAGGAGGAAGACCTGGAGATGTCAGGGTGGGTGCAGGGGAGAGTGGGAAGGAGGCCGGTCCTCAGGAGCTCTGGGGTGTGGGCAGGAGCGGGCAGGCGTGATGCTCTGACCACCGCCTGCCCTTGCTCAGAAGCCCACAGGGGGCGGCCTCCCCAGCTAAGTTTCCACAGATCCTTCCTGCGACAACACTAGCTCAGTGCTGCCCAACAGAAACACAATGTGAGCCACTTGTGATTTTAGATTTTCTAGTAGCCACATTAAAGTAGTAAAAAGAAACATAAATTAATTTTAATAATATATTTTTATCTAAATATATCTAAATTGTAAAAGGGAGAAAGGTTAAACTCACATCAAAATTGGTAGCAAAAATTGGAACTAGAATCCTGACTTGCTGATTCCATAAGCTGGTTCTGTCCACTAACCCATGGTGCTTGTGCTCCTTGGACAAAGGAGGCAGAAAAAATAAACGAAAGGACAGCACCCGAGCATTGCGGCGCTGGCAGAGCCCTGCAAGGTCTTCTAGACCAAGGCCACGTTTCATGGAGAAGGCTTCAGGCGGGAGTGCAGGCGCTCAAGCCCTGAGACGCAGGTCTGTTCAGCTCTCCAGCCCTTCCCCCTTCAAGCTGTGGCGAGTCACCCCTGAAATTCAGGATCTGGGGACCTGGCCGCCCCTGCCTCTTGCCCTTCCCGGCTCAGAGCCCCCGGCACCTGGAGGACCTGGAGGGGAACCTGCCCAGCGGCCACTGCAGCTCTGCCTGCCAGACGCTGAGCAGCAGGAAGCGGGAGCAGAGGAAGGGCTGCCACCTCCCAAAGGGGGAGAGGGGACAGGCCCGGAAGGACAGGGACACACACCTGTGCTGCTGCAGCCGCGTCCACATCTCCTTCCTTGGAGCCTCCTTTTCCTTCTTCGGGGGTGCTCGCTGCTCCTTGAGGGAAGCCTTCTTCCGCCCCTCGCCGGCCCTCTCTGCCTGGCTCCGCTCGCGTCCCCCCAACTCCTCTCGGCGCCTCCCGCGCTCCGCCGGCTTCCTCCAGGGAGACCCTGGGCTCCGGCTGCCCCCGGCTTGCTCCTTCGTGCGCGGCTCGCGCCTGCCCGCCTGGGCCTCGACTCTGGGGGACGCCTTCCTGGAGGGTCTCCTTGCGGACCCGTCACCTGCAGGGGCAGGAAACGGACAGTTCTGGCCGTCTCCCTCCTCTCACCTTCCTGGATTTGCAGCGACCTGGGGGCTGAGTCAAACCTGCCTGCTGGTGAGGCTGGAGGACTGAGGCACCTCAGGCTCAGCCGGCAACAGGGAGGGGCAGTGGCTGGGAGCAGCCAGCACTAGCTCAGCCGGGTTTAAGCGGTGACTTTATAAGGGCTGAGCGAATTTGTTCCACAGTGTGAACTCTTGCCAGCAGCTTGCCCAGCAGGCGGCTTAAGCACAGCTACCTGCGCAGGCATTTGCGAATCCAGGCAGTTCTGGGCTCATAACCACCCCTCTACCACTTACGAGCTGGATGTCTTTGAGCAAGTCTGACTCAGCTCCTCTGCAACAGGGGATAATAAGGCCCCATCATCAGCTTGTTAATGAACATAGCACAGGCTGACATGTGGAAATAAACCTCAATACATTAGCACAGTGGCCAGAAATAAGATCTTCATTTTATTTTATTTGGACCTAGGCTGTCTGCTTGGAAATCCTAGTTTTATCACTTATTATCTCTCTGAGCACAAATTACTTATCTTTGCACCTCAGTTTCCTCACCTGTAAAATAGGTCTAAATGGTCCCTCTTTTTCTATATGGTTGAAAAGGTTAATTAAAAATAGGAATAAAGGATCTAGCACAAGGGAGACATACCATTTTCCCTCCTGTGACTCCAGCCCTGTCACGTCTGTGCTGTGTGTGCATCTTCATCAGTGTGGGCATCGCCTGGAACCTGCACTGGCTACAAGAACACTTCATTGTCTACAGAAGCTCCCCTTTCAGGCTCTTCTGCTGTGATCAGGTGGATTTCCTCAACTGCAATGCTGGAGCACAAGCTCCAGGCAGAGCGAGTGGAGTTTGCCTCCCGGCACTCCCAGCAGAGTCTCAGGTTCTCAAATCCTTGCCTGTAATCCTTTGCTTGTAATCAAATCCAGCCTCCTAGGCTGTGCCTGCAGAGGGCTTCCCTCCTTGCTTCCCGACCAAATCTGGCAGATTGTAGGTGGGGCTGGATTTGGGCAGACCGAGCTCGGGATTTGGAGTCTGGGTCTGCTGGTTATTACTAAGGTAACCCTGCACAGGTAGCGTGTTCTCTCTGAGCCAGCTTCCTCAGAGCACATCAGTATGTGCGGTTGGTGGTCCACCCAGCTCCCCTTTGTCTGGCCTGTGCATCCTCCCCTAGCTGCCATGCAAGTCGGCTGCTAATAGGTCACAGCTGCTCTCTTCCCTAGAGCCTGCCTTTGGTTGATAGGGGCAATATTGTGGGGAAATACCTGGGAGTTAGCATCCCTCTTCCCTCCGACTCAGCCCCCAGCAATTACTAACTGATAGAGGGACACAAAGTCCAGGCCCCTCGCCTCAAGGTAAGGCAAGCCTGTGGTCCACTCATGTTCCAGAGCTTCCTATGGGATCAGGCTGAGACCAGAACCCAGCTGCAACACAGCCTTGCTCAGCACCTTCCCCTGCCCTGCCCTGCCTCCTCCACTTCCTTTCCCCTGAGAGCCTGCCCTCAATAAATCACACGCACAAGAATTCTCCTCATAGGTTCTGCTTCTAGGGAACCTGATCTAAGCATAGTGGGGAAATTCAACTGAGATAATGATTGTGCAAGTGTAATGCAAGCTGGAGCATGCCGGATTTAGTGAACGGAATTTGAGTTCGGATTTAAAGAGAAACCACCCAAGATTCTCTTCTTGGATCTCAAACCAGGATATTGGTAGCTGTTCAAGTGAACAAGGGCTTGCCTGCTGGCTGACCGAGTTGGCCAAGAACTCAAGAGAGATGCATTTGTCTTTTTATTCACTAATTCATTCACCCATACAAAAACATTTATTGAGTATCTGTGTATGCCAGACACTGCTCAAGGTATAGGGATATAGCAGTAAATAAGACCAACAAGATTCGTTCCCTCATCAGAGTTCTGAGTTGGTTGAGAAGATAAATAGTGACCAATTCTGTGATCCGAGAAGCACAGGGCTGAGCCTCATCTAGACTCAAGTGGCTGAGGAAGGCTTCCTGGAGTGTGATGTAGAGGAAGGTAGCGAGGGGGTGTGGAGCAATGAATAGGTATTGAATGGGTGTGAGGAGGATTCCAGGACATGGGTATTAAAACTGGAAATATCCCAGGCCAGGCACTGGGTGTTTTCCAGAATGAGGGACTTTTGGTGCTAAAATTGGGAAAGTCCCAGGTAAACTGGGGCAAGTTGGTCACCCTGGCTATAGGTAGGGAGAGCCCTTGAAAGGCTTTAAGCAAAGAAATGACACAATCAGTTTTGTGCTTCTGGAAAGGTCACTGCTGCTGCCTTGGTGATAGCTAGGTGGGGTCTGTTGAGATAGGGAGACCAAAAGGAGACTTGGACAAGAGTGGAGGCATTGGGGTAGGGAGAAGTGCCCACATCTGAGAGAGAAACAAATTCAGGAAGCACTGTTGTCACCACTTGGTGAGTGGTTGGATGAAGAAGAGCAGTGAGTGGGGAGGGGATGTCAAGGATGGCTCCCAGATTTGGCACTTGAACAACTGGGAGATGATGCTTGCAAACTGAGGTGACAAAGCATGGAGGAGAAGCAGGTTCAGGAGGGGGAAAGGAAGAAATTTAGTCTGGTTTATAATGAGCCTGAGGTTCCTGTGACACATTTAGAAAGAGATATTGAGTAAATAACTGGATATACTCTGGAGCTCAGGAGAGAAGCAGGGCTGGAAAGAGAAATCTCAGAATCCTTAGCATCTAGATTGTAATGGAAGCCATGGAAGAAGGTGATTGTTTACTGGGCAAGACCCTACTTCTCATGGTCTCTGAGAAGAACAGGGATTTGTAAGTGAATGGTCCCTGCCCTTCAAAGATCTTGGGCTAGCCAAGACAGACTCATGTGAGGTTCACCAAAACAAACTCACCCAATTCCATTCCTTCTGAAACCCTCCAAAATCCAATTCAGCTACAGATTTTCTTTCTCCTCCACAGATGAGGAGAACAGGAGTGGAGAAAAGAACATTTGGAAGCTGGAAAGCTGATGGATTAGTCGTAACTGACTTAGTCCTTAGAGAGCAAGCTCTTAAGCCAAAAGTAGAAAAAGCTGAGAATCGACCAAATATATGCTGCTGAGTCCTCCAAAGATCCAGGAATTAGCAGCAGCAGATCCCTTTGGAGGTAGTTTTGGGCAGAGATTGTGAACCTAAAAAAATTGTCTGGAGCTGATCCCTAGATACTTTCCCTGTCATAGAGTAACTGCCCTTGCCTCATCCCAGCAAGTTCTGAGGGTTTATTCTCTGGAGCGGGAAAAACAGTTTCTATACTGGGGAATTCCAGGCACTGCTGAGGATGAGAGAGCAGAACTAAACACGTGTGTTGTAGGCCTGACCAGAACCCCCAACCAGGCTCCCAGAAACAAGCAGGGGACTGCAAGGGTTTTGCTGGGGGACCTGACCAGTCAAACAGGTCTGATGTTATAGATTTCCTGACAAAGGGACTCAACCTCTCTACGCTGAGGATGCCCTACAGGTGCTTGGAGCTCCTAGGGGGCTTTTGTTTGCCACTCTTCATAATATCAGGAAACAAAGAATTATAAGGCATGTGAGAAAACCTTTAATCTGAAAGAGGCAAAAATAACATACATTAAAATGTGACTTGGTGGGGAGCGGATGTAGCTCAGTGGTTGAGCACCTTCCTCCCAAGTATGAGGTCCAGGGTTCAATCCCCAGTACCTCCTTAAAAAAAAAAAAAAACTGGAAGACTAAGAGACTAAGTGAAGAGGAGAAATATTAGAGAGAAAAGAGAAGATACTGAATGATTAAACAAGAAAAGGATGCTATAAAAAGGGGCCATTCAAAGAAAATAAATGAGATATTAGAAATTAAAACATGGCTATAGAAATAAAAAAACTCAGTTGGAGGACTGGAAGATAAAGATGAAGAAATGTCACAAAAAATAAAACCAAAAAGGCAAAGAAGCATATTTTAAAAGGTTAAAAAAAATAAGAAAATATATCCTCTTATTTGAGTAATAGGAGTTGAAAAAAGAAGATATAAGGAAAACAAAGGAAGGAAATTATTCAAGAAAATTTCCCTCAAACTTAAGGAAATGACATGCTGGATTGAAAAGGCTGACCGAGAGCTCAGTACAATTGATACAAGCAGATCCACACCATGACACATAATCTTAAAATTTCAGAACACTGTGAATAATGAAGAGTTTTCAGAAAGAAAAACTAAGTCACTTACAAAGGACTCAGCAACGTATATTTGGTTGATTCTCAGATTCTTCTACTGTTTTGGACTTCTCAAAGGAACATAGAAAGAAAATGGAGCAAAACCTTAAAAATTCTGAAGGAAAATCATTTCCAACTTAAATTTTATATCCAAACAACCTAGTATTAAGGTGGGAGAGTAGGATAAGGATGTTTTCATATTTGGCTTACCTCCCATATATCCCTTCTCAGGAAGCTACTGGAAGATGTGCTTCACCAAAGCAAAGGATTAAACAACAACAACAAAAAAGGGTGGGTGGGTGGGTGGGGAAGATAAGGAGAAGAGTGAGTCTAACACAGGAGATCCCAGGATGACAACCTCTGCTTTGGCCATAGAGGAACAATGAGCCCAGCCTAAAGCAGAGCATTTAGCTTGGAGAAAACCACTCCAAGAAGACAAAATAGACAGAATTGTCAATACAAATGAACATATTGAGAAGATGTTTAGATCACTGGCAGGGAGTTTAGGTGTGAATTTTAAAATTATAAAAAAAACAAAAAATGAGACAATGATTATCTCCTGAGATTGGGGGGGTTTGGAGGTAGAAAGAGTAATAATAATGTACTAAATGACTCTGTTCTGAACAGCATAAATGGTCCTAAGAACTTGAACGCTGACCTCGTCAAGGAAGATGCAACTATACTGGGAGGAGCGTGAGATAGGAAAAGTGCTGGAGAGGGAGAGAGGAGGAAAGAGAAAAATCATGCTCTTCCATAGTGACAAATCGGCAGATAACGTTGAAAACAGAAAAAATTGAGAAGTGGCATGCTCTTTGAAAAGGTGGAGGTAAATATCAAGAGAAAAAAGTTGAAAGTGGTTGCGTCTGAGGAATGGAAAATGGTGTAGCAAGGTGGGGGCAGAAATCGCTTCCTGTCTTAGAAACCCGTAGAACTCACTGACTCTTCCAACTACGCACATGAATGAAACTGGCTGTCCCCACACTCAGCCCGTCTACATTGAGATGACCTTGTGCTATGTCTCTGTCTTCTTAGCATCACTTAATTTTTCCATGAGTCTTCTGCCCAGGCAAATACTTTGGTTGTTCATTACAGGATTTTCCTGAAAGATTCACCAGCTTTTCATTGGAAACCATCAACTGATTGAGCCCTAAGATTCTTTCAATCCCTTGCCTCAAAATCTTGGCTTTGTTGTTTCCACCCATCCTGAACTGTTGTTTCGTGATTCTTACCAAGTCTTTTTTTTAATTTATTTTTTCAGTTAGGCCAGTAATTTATTAAGGAATGGTGAGAAGAGAAATGGGAGAAAATAACAGATCATAGGTCCCAGGAAGAGCGGGAGGGGCTGAAGAGTGATAAAGAGGGCTGATTTACAGAATACAATGGCCCATTATAGATTATAAATGCCCAGGTTTTACTTGCATGTTGCTCCAGGTGGGGGTGGACCCAGTGAGAGCAGGGTGCAGAAGCGGAGAGAGAGCGCTCTTACCCAGTCTTAACCAAGCCCCCACTTTGAAAGGCCCACCTTAAATCAAACTCCTAATGCTCAGTAAATTCTAACCTTACCTTCTTCCCTCTGAAGCATTGTTGAAGCATTGCCTGTGGTAAGCAATAAACTCAGCTTTGTCTTATCAAGAGGTTGTGTGGAGGGTTTTTAGGGGGCCCATTTTTTTTTTTTTTAACAATATCTTAGATAAGAGGCTTTTTTTTTTTTTAAAAAAGGAATAAATGTGGGGTAAAGAATAAATGACCATGGGAATACAGAGGAGTGGTGAAATTTGGCTAGGATGGTTAGAAATGCTTCACAAAGAGCTGATATTTACTCTGAGTCTTGAACGATGAGCAAGAGTTTGTCAAGAGAAGAAGGAGAGCGTTTGGGGGAGCAAGGAGTGGGCTCTGAGCCGACAGGACAGGAGACGAGGCACCCTGGCGGCGACGCTAAGGGGTCCGGGACATGAGTGCGAGGGCAGGGCTGAGTCTGGGTAAGCTCTGGTGCTGGGTCGGGGGCGTGGCCCAGGAGGGTGAAGGCCTGAAGTGGAACATGTTTTGTAGGGTGAAGTCTGCGTCAAAGGTTCACAGCAGCAGGATGGAGGAAGCTGCTGTGGAGTGGGGCTGCTGCCCAGTCCCTGGGGGGGGAGGGTGCATGTGCTTCGGGGGCTTCGAGCATGGGGCTGACTCCACCGTTAAGGGCCTGCATGTTGTCGGGACTTGCTTTGCTTGGCTGTCAAACGCGCTTCCTAGAACACCTTCGCCCTTCTCAAACCGTTACTGGGATTACTGTGGGGGCTGATAAGATAACTGGGCTAACACGTTGGAAAGTATCAAGTGCTACTTACACATCCAAGTTTGTTACTTGTACGTGTGACAGGACAGGTTTCCTTTGCCCACTCCTGCCCCAACTCCTTTCTTTCCTCCTCACCCCCTCTAGGAGGTGGTCCTTGGTAAGACTGAGTAAAGGACTAGTCAGAGCATAATAACTCACCCAGGTTAGGAAGCCAGGGAGGGACAGGCTTGTCCTGCAGATGCACCTCTGTGGCGGGGGGGAGAGACAAATGTCACTGCAGCCTCGACCCCTCAGAGGCCTTCTCCAGGACGGCATGGAGGGCAGAGGAGCACAAAGTATCGAGGTGGGGGGAGGGAGCAAGGGGAGCACGGAAAAGGATCTCCTGGACCCCTACCTAAGAAGAAAGTCAATTCCTGTTTGCTTCATCACCTGAACTCTGTCCATGTTCTCAACCAGCTAATAAAATGGTTTTCTTTTGGGTAATGAACTGTACCAAGCATTCCTCCAAGTACTGCAGATAAAACCTGGGGGTTCATATGTTTTTTCCAAGGTGAAATTCCTGTTGTAATCTCATTTCCCAACTAAATGAAATTCATGTGGAATGTGGAAACAAGCCAGAATTTGCCCATCATCCTACCCCAAAGCTCTTCTACATAGAACGCAAGCTGCCTTTTTGTTTTCTTTCAGCCAGTGTTCAGTGGACTCCACGCAATGCATAATTTAGAGCTAGAAAGACAGCAGCCGGGTAGAAGACCTCCAGGTATGACCTGAGTGTCTTAAAGGTAAGGCGAGAATTCACGGAACAGGAAGGGGGCTGGGGAGAAGCCAGAGGCCTGTGGGCCTGGCTTGTTTCCAGCCCAGGATCTTAACAGTTAATTGCATTTTCCAAATGATACAGGAGGAAGACGAGTTCTGAGCCCTCTTTTCAACTAATGGAATAAAAAAATGTAATTTTTCTGAGAAGAGAAATTACAACTTTGTATCTGTAGACATTTCCCCCCCTCCGTGTAGAATATAAACTGAAGCACCAGGCTATTTGGTCTTTATGAAATTGGGTTTCAGTTAATTTAAATTCACTGCATTCCTTGATGGTTTGGATCCCTGAAATGAAAATCCTGACCCATTTCCTCTTTTCTGTGGGGAAGGAAGAATAGGGCATATGGGCATAAGGCGGGGGGTGGGGGAGGTTCCAGTTCTGCCCAGGAGCCACTCGCCCACAGGTCACTCGCAAGGCCCAACCCCTTCAGCGGCGGTTGGAGGCACAAGGAGCAGTGGCTGGAGGCCAAGAAGGGGTAGAAGGTAGTGCAGCAGCCACAGCCTCTGCCCCTCTGTTAGGAGGGGTCTCTCACTGGCCACACTGGGGCACAGCACACTCTTGAGAGGCTCAGAAGGTGGGGTGGGTGGTGAAGAGGGACCCGGGCCAAGGGGGCTCCCTGCGGGAGTTGGCGAGCCAAGGGGGCAGGATGCCGGGGGCGATCCGGAAGCCTCCCTCCTGCCCAGAGCCCTGGCTCCTTTGGGCCTCTTGCTCGGGGGTCTCTCCCCTTGTCCGCTGCCTCACCGAGGGCTTAGGGTGAGGAGAAGGGAACTGCTTGTGGGAGGAGGCACATGAGGTGGCTCCAGACAATGGGTGGGAGGGTCTTTTCCAACCCCGGAGCCCTGCCTGAAGGCATGGCCTCTGCCCCCCTCCCCCATCACAGCTGGGGGGCTGCTCTCCCCCTGAGGCTTCTCTGGGTCTCCAGCGTCTTCTGGGGCAGCCTGTCCCTCTCCCTCACCGGCCCACTTTCCCAGTGGGAAACTCATTTGTTGCTGGTACTTTTGGGCATAAGCGTGTTTCCTCTGGAGGGGGGGGCCTGGGCGTGGGCTTCCTGTCGCTGGGTCTGGTGGACATTTGATGACTCTCAAGGCTCGACTCAAAGTGTCACTGGGAATGGACCACCCCTGACACCAGGCCTGAGGGGCGGGACCTCTGCCCCCTCTCCAATTACCCTGCCTGACTCTCTGGGGGGCTCAAAGCTTCACACTGAATGGGGGGTGGGGAGGGAAAGAAGGAAGAAGGAAGAGGAAAGAGAAACTTTCCTGAGGCTGAGGGGAGCTGGCACTGAGGCCCCCCAGGAATGGCCCCTGCCCCCTGCTCACCTGCATCACCTGCACCCAGAGCCCGGCTGCTCACCCTCTTGCTGCTCCCCATACGACAAGAGTAGGGGAGCAGGGGTGAAGGGCTGACCTCTGCCCAGGGCTCCTCCACGACCCCCACTTCACTGAGGAGCTCAGCCTGACCCCGGCTCCAGGGATTCTTCCCAGCCAGCTCCAGGGTCCCCTGATGCAAAGGTCATCAGGCCAGAAGGTCACACTGCCTCCCCTCATGGCAGACAGACATAGGAACCTGCTGAGGGGCCAGCTAAGGCAGCAAGACCCCGGCGGGCTCTGAGGGGCGAGCAGCAGGTACCTCTGCACAGGTGGAGCCGCACGAGCGGGCAAGCAGCCCTGGCCGCAGCCCCCTCTGCCTGCGGCGCCCGCCGGGGCCCCCCGACCCGTGTGGACTCACCTTCCTGGCCCGGGGCCGCACGACGGTTGCTCATGGTCGGCAGGGCTCCCGCAGCTCCCAGCTGGTGCCTGACCACCCTCAGCATGGAAAGCCGGGCTGGGGGAGTCTGGGGGAGGAGAGGAAGGAAGGGGCGAGCTCCGGGCCGCCTCAGCCCGTCAATCCCGCCACACACTCGTCCGCTCAAGTTTCCGCTGGGGCTGCGAGCCGAGCCTCACGTTTCAGGCATCATTTAAACATGAGCGGCGGGAGGGGCCCGAGCTGCCGGCTCCTCTCCAGGCCACGAGGAACGTGGGAGGCGCAGGACAGTGGCAAAGCGAGCCCCGGGCTGGGAGAAGTCTCTAGGGAAGTGCAGATTATCACTGGGGCTTCTGTTTATAACTGGATCCCCAGGATTAACTAGGGGCGTTCTGAGTAGCAGGCCTGGGCATCTGCACTGAATTCTGCTGAGCTGCGGCCCAAGCCCCCTGCTCGGTCTCTGGGCAGCTTTCCCCACCCCCCTGGCTTCAGCAAGGGCCGGTTTGGCTGCTTTGAGGGTCAACAGGCCTCAGCTTGCAGGGCTCTTAACTTGGGGCCCCTGGATCCTCGATGGTGGGTCTACGAGCAGGGATGGGGAAAACATACATCCTCATTTTCCCTGACCTTTAACTGAAAATTAACATTGCCTTCAATTATGAATGTAGATGACCTGTGAGATTTTGTTCCCAATAGAAGTCACAGATATTTTCACACAAGGCTGTTGGGGCACCTGAAAATACATCTATGCTCATGGCTCCTCAAAACATAAGGTAGCCAGTAGCCCTGCCACTAGACCTCGTTATTCAATTATTCGGAAGCACATGTGTCATCACCAGAGGCTTGTAAAAAGACTGATAACCATTTCAAAATAAAGGGGCCAGAGGAGCTGCCATGTGTAGTAGAGTCTGAAGTGCACACGCGACAGTCCAGCTCAATCTTTAAAAATGTCCTCTTTGTCACCTCACCTTCCTCTCTGTTCCAGCGGGTTCCCGCAGCTCCTGCCCACCCTGGGGAGGGTGCAACCAGAACCTCTCCAGCCACGGCAACCCCACTGCAGCGTCGGGCTGCCTGGGCGGCACACTCAGGGCTGGCAGCAGCCGGCCAGCCTTGCCCCAGGGATGAGGCGCACGCCCCTTGCCCCGGCTGCCCCCTGCCCTGTCCCCATGAGTGAGGACCTTCCCAGCAAGCCCTTGGCCCTGCTCTAACTCCTCCTCTTCTGTGTGAGGAGGAGGAAGGCTTTCAAATTCCCTCCTGTTCCCGTGCTTTCCTTATCTGCTCTTCTTTCCAGGTAACCACAGGCACAGGTTGTGGGGACTGGGGATTCTTCCATGAATAAACGGAGAAGGAGGCTAGGTTGAGTCCTTGATGTCTGAAGGGACGATCTAGGAATTTATGCTGTGGAATTAAAAATCCAAGTTTGGAAATCAAAAGCTGAACACTGAGTGCTTTGCCTTTTTCTCTGCATTCCACTTATATTCCTGCCACGGCTTCCTGCGGTGAGGGAGAAGGCCTCCCACCAGGGAGAAGAAGAAGGCATACGAGTATTTTTAAGTGCTTGTCCGAGAGCCTGTCGTGCTTCCATGGAGCCCTCTGAGTTCTTCACGGCAACCTGGTGGCTGTGGTTGCTGCCTCTAGTTTTCAGATGGAGAAACTGACCAAGTGTGGCTTCCTCGTGTCTCCTGGGCAGGTCTGCGATGAGCCACTAATGAGGTTCTCCCCGGGAAGTCAGGAGAGGCGGCTTCAGCTTGGCCCGAACGTCCAGGAAGTCCGTTGGACCTCTGGCCCCGTGAGTGGGCAGATGCCCTTGAAGGACAGGCCCCCCACCTCCCAGCGGCTGCAAGAGGCTCGCGGGTGATGCTTTCTAGGGAGACTTGCCCTTGGCTGCATGGGAGCCGTTGGGACTCCTAAAAGCCTGGCCTCGGCCAGAAGGGGGCACAGCGTTTTGGTGTCATCCTGCCCCAGCCTCCCCGTGGGAGCAGGCTGGCCTTGCTTAGCTCCTTCCTGCCCTGTCTGGCTTCCTTCTCCAGTAAGCCGTTGCACCCCAGTCCTCTTCCAGGAACAAGGCCAGAGGCCAATGCCACACTCCTCCTGCTGTGCTCTGGGGCATGGCCTGGGGAGCTGGACTGGAGGGTACGGGGGTCTGAGAAGAGGGTAGGGAGACCCTCCTGTGGCTCATCTGGACCAAAACACAAGGGTCCTGCAGCACTTCTGCACCCCACCACCTTCCGTTCTCAGCCACCCCTGAGGCTGAAGTACGTGCTCCCAGGGCATCACGCATGTGATGCGTCAGGGGGATGGCATATTGTGTGTCTCCTCTGCTCACTGTACATTCTGCAGTCCCATCGGACTTCATTCACAAAACACAAGTTCTGAGATAAAAAGATAAAGAATTTCAAGATGGTGACAGCATTGCACGAATCAAGTGCCAAGCTTGGGGCCATGAGCACTCCACAGGTTGCACACCCATGAAGCCCACCCTCAAGATATCAACAAAAGCGGGGATCGAACCATTATTTCCTTTCTTAGGCATGTGCCAAGCCTTCTTCTCTTTCTTTCATTTTGCTTAACACAAGACTTTAGTTAATTAGTACTTGAGTTACATTTACTGGACATACAACTCAACATAAATAAACCTGGCTCTGAAAGATAATAATATTGGTGTGGTGAGTTCTAATATATTTCCCCCATCCTGAGATGGTTCCCTCATCTGTCTGCTTGCTGTGTCTGCTCATTGTCTGCTCATTGTGTCTGCTCATTGTCTGCTTGTTGCCTGCTTGTATTCTTTAGGAGGCACAGGGATCCGAACTCGGGACCTCCCATGTGGGAAGCAGGTGCCCAACTGCTTGAGCCACATCTGCTCCCCCAGTGTTCTAATATTTTATTAGGATGGTGATGGTTCCTATTGCTAGGGTGTGAGGATGGTAAGCTCTGTAGTAACCCTCATGGTATGGCTTCTTAGAGAATATAAAATCTAGACAACAAAAATTACATGTAAAATCTCAACCAAAATCAGGGTGTCCAAATCCAGTTGTGCTTTTATCATAAAACCCCATGTTAATGGGGGAAGTGACTTGGACCAATTTTTAATTGTATATACATATATATAATTAGCTATGGGTATCTGCTTACACAACATCCAGTATCACTCACAGAACACTGTAAACCAGCACAATGGAGAGGATTCAGTTACTGCCAAGGTTACAGCCTATCTGGTCAATGAGAGCTGGAGCTGTGGCAAGGCTGCGGCACCCCCACTAGCTATGGCAAGGCTGCAGCACCCCCCATTAGCTATGGCAAAGCTGCGGCAGCCTCTCCCAGCTATCACAAGGCTGTGGCACCCCCCCCCCCGCCCCACTAGCTATGGCAAAGCTGAGGCACCTCCCCACTTACTGCCACCACAGAGCTTGGTGATGGGGCAGTTGTGCAGGGTCGCAGAGGGGCACAGAAGTCATGGAGATCTGGGGGTAGCAGTGTGGCTCTGCAAGCTTTCTGACATGTATTTGAACAGGGTTGTTTCTAAGGCTTCTGTGGGCAGGGCCTTAATTCCTGGAACTTTCTTTTTTAAGTTGTCTGCAAATTTACTTCCTAGCCTGCTCTTCTCTGAGGGAGGGAGGAGGGCCGCTCTGCCTCAGCTCCCCAGCAGGAGAGAATACAGCCATTCCAGGTCAGGTCTTTGGCTAGGGTGGCTGCTCTGACCCCTGAGGAGCCACTAAAGTAGAGCCCGGCCTGGCCATCTCTGCCTACACCTTCTGTAGACAGCAGGCCCCTCGGGGTTGAAGCTGCTGGCATTCTGTACAGAAACTGCAGACGGTCCCAGGTGGGCTTCCTGTGTGCCTGGGTGTGTGGACTTTGCTTCACAGCATCTTAGCACTTCCGTGAGGGTCCCCTGTTGGAATGAGTGTGAGGTGGGCATGAAATGGGCAGAGAACAGTTCAGGAGGTTGGATCCTGCCTGGCCAACTCTGAGGAGTGGACAAACCTGCATTCTGGTGTGCTAGGTGACAACCAAGCTCCAGACCTCACCCTCCAAGAACATTAGGGTGATGGCTTCACTTTCCTCAATCTCTGGGGGACAGTCTCAACCCTGTTAAAACAGTGAGATGGTGCCAACATTCTCCCTAATCTCTGGCATACAGGCCCAACCCACTCAGAATAGAGGGGTGGTGACTTGACTCTCCCCAACCTATAGGGAATGTGCTCCACCTTCTATGTAGCCCAGGGTGGCCAAACTTCCCTGAACAATGAGTTGGAAGAGCCACCCTTTTCAAATGCCAGGGCAAACTCACCCTTTCTGCATGTGTGGATGAGGTTCCTCTCTTGGCCCAAGGAGATATCATAATTCCACACCTTAGCTTCTATGGTTTTTCTCTTGAAGCCATTTTTCCTTTAATCTCTCCCCTCCCTGTCTCTTTCAGTACAGCATTATAGTGGTTTCATTCATACAGATCTCAAGAAGCTTGTTGGTTTATCATGCAGGAAACAGGGTTACAAGCCATCAAACAGTAAGACTTTCCACAAGTCCTTCCTGGATAACTGCATTTCCAATCCTGACTCACAAGTGCCAAGTTTAGTTAAGTCTTCACAAGGGGCACTGTCTTCTGGGGGCTTGTTTATTGGGAGCTTGAAATTTTCCAAATCAGTCTCTGGTTTCTTTGTGCCCAGGAGTTTAGTTCTCATCTCATCTCTTTCCTCTCACATTTTGCTATAAGCTGCAAGGAGAAGCCAGGCCACATTTTCCACATTTACTTTAGAAATCTCCTCAGCTAAATGTCCAAGCTCATCATATTCAAATTCTGCCTTCCATCTAACATCAGGAGTCAATTTGCCAAGTTCTCTGCAACTTTAAAACAAGGATCACCTTTCCTCCAGTTTCCAATAATAGTTCCATCATTTACTTTGAAGACCTCTGTATTAGTCAGCCAAAGGAATGCTGATGCAAAATACCAGAAATATGTTGGCTTTTATAAAGGTATTTATTTGGGGTATAAGCTTACAGTTACCAGGCCATAAAGCATAAGTTACTTCCCTTATGCTTGTTGGTTTCTACATGTTGGAGCAAGATGGCTGTCGATGTCTGCCAAGAGTTCAGGCTTCCTGGGTTCCTCTCTTCCCGGGGCTTGTTTCTGTCTGGGCTCAGCTGCCCTGCTCTCTCCACAAGGCCAGCTGTAGACTATCAGGCAAATGGCTCTGTCTGTCCTCGGGGATCGATTCTCTCCTGGCTCAGCTGCTCTCCTCTGTGTGCTTACTTCCTGGGCTCCAGCTCCAAACTCCAGCATCAAAACTCCAACTCTCTTCTCAGCCATGTAGTTTTCTCTGAGTATCCACCCACTAAGGGGGAGGGGAATCATCGTCCTACTGACATGGCCCAATCAAAGCCCTAATCATAATTTAATCATGTCCAGGTATAGACCAGTTTACAAACATAATCCAATATCTATTTTTGGAATTCATAAACAATGCCAAACTGCCACAGCCTCATTAGAAATAACTTTAGGGTCCATATTCCTATCAACAGTCTTTTAAAGCAATCTAAAAAAAAATCTAAATCTAAAGAAAATCTAAATCTAAAGAAAAGATGCCTTTTCTATCAAGCACCTTCAATTTCCTCAAAAAATTACCCTTTATCCATTTATAAAACCATTCCAACATTTTTAGTACTTGCAGGCAGCACAACCCCACTCTCTTGGTACCAATTTCTCTTTTAGTTTGCCAAAAGGCTGCCAATGCAAAGTCCCAGAAATAGGTTGGATTTTATAAAGGGGATGTATTTTGGGTAAAATGTACAGTTCTGAGGTCTCTGAAATGTCCAAATGAAAGCATCAGCAGAGAAGCTTTCTTACCAAAGTCATCTGCCATACGGCAAAGATGGCCATTGATCTCTGCCTTCTCCTCTGGGCTTATCATCTTGGAGCACAGCTCCTGGAGCTCAACTGAAAACAACCAGGCATAGGGCTTGTCTCTTACTGGGCCTCCTCTCTCAGTCTTGGCAGCTCTGCTTTCCTCCTGAGTTTAGCTGTAAGCTCATTAATCCTTGGGTCTCAGCTCTTTGAGCCTCTTGGGGGCTTCTTTCCTTGCAGTTGAGCTGTTAGTAAAACTGGAGTCTTTTCTCTCTCACATATGGCAGGATTAAACATAGCAGCTCTCCTTTTCCTCTGTCCTTGTCTCTCTGTTCCTCCTTTTATATCAGACCCAGAAAGAGAGCAGAGACTCAAGTTGGCTCATGCCTCACTGATGTAGTCCAATCAAAAGCCCTAAAGTGATCTTATCAAGTAATCAAATCAAAGGCCCTCAACTGAATTTAATGCAAACAAAGGGTATCACATCCACAGTAATAGATTAGTTCAACACAAACTTATTCTCTTTTTGGGATTCACAAAATAATTTCAAACTACCACAAATATTTACTGTGTTAGTAATCCAAGTGCATAAAAGTGAATGAAGCATGAATTTTTTTCAGTTTGCCAAACCAAGGTACAAATCAGATTCACAACTCTCTTGATGAAATTAGTGTTTTAACATTGTCAGTAAGCCAAGTTAAGTATGTAGGAGTGAATGAAGCATGAGTTTTAATCAGTTTGTGAAACTAAGCAACATATCTGATTCAAAGATCTGTAGATGAAACTAGAGTTGTAACATTGCTAGTAAGCCATAATTATTCACAGAAATGAATGAAGTGGGAATTTAACTAGATTTCAAGCTAAGCAACATATCAGTCTCACAGTTCTTTAGATGAAACTAGAATATTTACACTGTTAGTATGTCAAGATAAGCGTGTAGAAGTGAATGAAGCATGCCTTTGTGTGAAAATAAGAAACATATCAGATTCACATATCAATGGATGTAAGATGAAACAAGTGTTTTAATATTGTTAATAAGCCAAGATAAGTTTGTAGAAGTGAATGAAACATGCATTTTACTCAGTTTGAAAAACTAAGCAACATAACATATCACATTTACAGCTCTATAGGTGAAAGGTGTGTTTTAACATGATTAGTAAGCCAAGATATATGTGTAGAAGTGACTAAAGCACGTACTTTACTCCGTTCCCAAAGCAACTTATCAGATTCACAGGCCTCTAGATGATACTAGTATTTTGACATTTTTAGGAAGGAAGCCTGTATTTGCTCAGTTTGTGACACTAAGCAATGTATCAGATTCATAGATCATTAGATTAATCTGGTGTTTTAACATTGTTAGTAAGGGAAGATAACTGTATAGAAGTGTATTAAACTGAGTTCTCCTAACTCAGCAAGATAGATTCAAAGCTCTGTACATGAAACAAGTGTTTTAATATCATTAATAAGCCAATATATGAGTGTAGAAGTGAATGAAGAATGGGTTGTTCTAAATTCTCAAAACGAAGCAACTTATCACAGTCACAGATCTCTAGATGAAACTAGTGTTTAATATTGTTAGTAATCCAGGATAAGTGCATAGAAGGGAAGAAAGTATTTATTTAATTATTTTGCAACCCAGTGGGGGATATGCGCAGCCCACCACTCGGGTGTAGGGCGGCTGGAACGGGCGTACTGCCCTCAGCCATGGAACGGGCGCACCGCCCTCAGCCTCGCCCAGGCAACCAACATCTGCTTGATGATAACCAGAAGAAGCCTGCCCACACTCACCCTCCCCCCTCCCCACACAGGTAGGGAGAGCCGCACCGCCAAGGCCACACCTTAGAAGGCGTGGAAACTGCTCCCGGCCTATCACGGCCAGCCCCGCTCTCCTTTCCCGCCCACAACCCTATATAAGCATCTGTACTTCCCTTAATAAATTAGACCTGTGTGCTTAAAAAAAAAAAAAAAAAAAATTATTTTGCAAAACTAAGCAACATACTAGATTCACAGGTCTCTAGCTGATACTAGGGTTTTGACATTGTTAAGAATGAAGCATCTATTTGCTCTATAAGTTAAACTAAGCAGCATATAAAATTCACAGCTCTATAGATGAGTGTAGTGTTTTTTTTTTTTTTTAACGGGGGAGAGTGTGAACGCAGTCCCCCACTACCACAAATTATGCAGTCGAGTTTCCCACATTTGGGGAAATCGCAGGGGTCAGCACATCCGGAGTGCAATGGATAAGCCTCGCCCTGGGAAAACCACCTTCGTGATCATGGTATCTCCCCTGCCAGGTAAGTATGAGTGTAGTGTTTTAACATTGTAAGTAAGCCAGTAAAAGTGTGTAGAAGTGAATGTAGTATGCATTTTACTCAATTTTCAAAACCAAGCAACACACCAGATTTATAGCTCTCTAGGTTAGTCTGGTGTTTTAATATTGCTGGTAAACCTAGATAAGTGCATATAAGTAAGTGATGATTGTATTTTTCTATGTTGTGAATCTAAGGATAGATCAGATTTACACCTTGCTAGAAGAAACTAGTGTTTTAACATTGTAAGACAAGACCAGTGCATGGAAGTGAATGAAGCACATATTTTACTAACTTTGCAAAACCAGGCAACATATTATATTCACAGTTGTCTAAATGAAGCTAGTGTATTAACACTGTTAGCAAGCCAAGATAAGTGCATAGAAGTGAATGAAGAATATATTTATCCATTTTGTAAAACTAAGAAACATATCAGATTCACAGCTCTCTAGATGAAACTAGTGTTTTAATATTGTTAGTAAGACAAGTGCCACAGATGTGAATGAAGCATGTATTTACTCAGATTCTGAAACTAAGCTACATATTAAATTCACAGCTCTCTGGAAGAAAGTAGTGTTTTTCCATTGTTAGTAAGCCATGACAAGTGCATAAAAGTGAATGAAGTATGTATTATACTAAGTTTGTGAAATGAAGCAACATATCAGATTTATACTCTCTAGATTAAACAAGTGTTTTAATTTTGTTAGTAAGCCTAGATATGTCCATAGAAGTGAATGAAGCCAGTATTTTACCCAGTTTGCAGAACGAAGCAACATATCCAATTCACAGCTCACTAGATGAAAGGAGGCCTTTTAACATTGTTAGTAACCCAGGATATGTGCATAGAAGTGAATGATGCATGTATTTTGCTCCTTTACCTAAGGAAGCAACATATCAATTTCAAAGCTTTCTAGCTAAAACTAGTTTTTAACATTGTCAGCAACCCAAGATATGTGCGTAGAACTGAAGAAAGCATGAATTTCCTCAGTTCCCAAAATGAAGCAACAGGTCAGATTCACATTTCTTTAGATGAATCTAGTGTTTTAATGTTTTTTGTAAGCCAAAATATGAGTGTTGATGTGAATGAAGCAGCTATTTTACTGTTTGTGAAATGAAGCAACATATGAGATTCACAGTTCTCTAAATGAAACTAGTGTTTTAACATTGTTAGTATGCCAAGAGAAGTGCATAGAAATGAATGGAACATCAACTTACTTAGATTGTGAAGCTAAGCAATATATAAGATTAACAGTTCTCTAGAGAAAATTAGGGTTTTAATGTTATTAGTAAGCCAATATAAGTTTGTATGTGACAGAAACATGTATTTTACACAGTTTGGGAAACTAAGCAACATAGCAGATTCACAGCTTTCTAAATGAAACTCATGTTTTAACATTGTTATTAAGGAAGAAGCATTGCGTAGAAGTGAATGAATCAAGTATTTTACTCCATTTGCATAACTAAGCAACATATCAGATTCAAAGCTCTCTAGCTTAATCTAGTATTTTAACTTTGTTAGTAAACCAAGGTATGTTCATGGTAGTGAACGAACATGTATTGTACTAAATTCTTGAAATGAAGGAGCATTTCAGTTTCACAGCTTTCTAGAGGAATCTAGTGTTATAACATTTTTAGTAAGTCATGATAAGTGCATAGAAATGAATGAAGAATGTAGTATACTCAGTTTGAGAAATTAAGCAGCATAACTGATTCACAGAACAATTGATCAAACTAATGTTTTTACATTGTTAGTAAGGCAAGATAATTGCAGAGAAGGAAGAAGCATGTATTTACTCAGACTGTGAAACTAAGCTTATATATAATATTCACAGCACTCTAGAAGAAACTAGGGTTTTAACATTGTTAGTAGACTAAGATAAGTGTATAAAAATGATTGAAGCATGTAGAGAGTATTGAAGAAAGAATAGCAGAAAGGATAACAAAAAGAGTAAAAAGACAGATAAAAAAATGATACAACATAAGAAAACTAAAGAATAAAATGGTGGAAGTAAATAATGCATTTACAGTAATATCATTGAATGTGAATGGACTAAACATCCCAATGAAAAGATACAGACTGACAGAATGGATAAAAAAACATGAGCCATCCATATGCTGCATACAAGAAACTCACCTTAGATCCACGGACACAAACTGGCTGAAAGTGAAAAGTTGGAAAAAAGATACTCCATGCAAATAGTAACCAAAAGAGTAGGGATAGGTATAATAATATCAGATAAAACAGACTTTAAATTCAAAAAAGTTATAAGAGACACAGAAGGCCATTATATATTAATAAAAGGGACAATCCACCAGGAAGACATAAATATCTATGCACCTAACCAGGGTGCCCCAAAATACATGAGACAAACTCTGGCAAAACTGAAGGGAGAAATAGATATCTCTACAATAATCATTGGAGACTTCAACACCCCACCCACATTATCAGATAAAACAACTAGACAGAAGATCAACAAGAAAACAAAGAACTTGAACAGTATGATAAATGAGTTAGACCTAACAAACATATACAGAACACTGCATCCAAACTCAGCGGGTTATACATTCTTCTTAAGTGCCCATGGATCTTTCTCCAGGATAGACCACATGTTAGGGCACAATGTAGCTCTCAATAAATATAAAAAGATTGAAACTATACAAAGCACCTTCTCAGATCATAATGGAATGAAACTGGACATCAATAATAGACAGGAAAAAAGTAAATTCACAAGTGTGTGGAGGCTGAACAACACACTCCTAAATATTCAGTGGGTAAAAGAAGATATTGCAAGTGAAATCAGTAACTATATTGAGACAAATTAAAATGAGAACACAACTTATCAAAACTTATGGGATACAGCAATGGCAGTCTTGAGAGGGAAATTTATAGCCCTAAACACCTATATTAAAAAAGAAGAAAGAGCCAAACTCAAAGATTTAACTAAACACCTAGAGAAACTAGAAAAAGAACAGCAAAGCAATCCCAAAGCAAGCAGAAGGAAAGAAATAATAAAGATTAGAGCAGAAATAAATGAAATTGAGGAAAAAAAAATAGAGAAAAATCAACAAAACCAAAAGTTGGTTCTTTGAGAAAATCAATAAAACTGACAAACTCCTAGCTAGACTAACAAAGAAAAAAGAGAGGAGATGCAAATAAATACAATCAGAAATGAAAGGGAGGAAGTTATGACACTCCACAGAAATAAAAAGGATCATAAGAAGATATTATGAGAAACTGTATGCCAACAAACTAGACAACCTAGATGAAATGGACAAATACCTAGAAACATACAACCTACACTGACACTACAAGAAATACAAGAACTGAACAAACCAATCAAATTTAAAGAGATTGAATCCATCATCAAAAATCTCCCAGCAAAGAAAAGTCCAGGACCAGATGGCTTCACAGGTGAATTCTACCAAAAAATTCAGAAAGAATTAACACCAATCTTGTTTGAACTCTTCCAAAAAATTGAAGAGGAAGGAAAATTACCCAACACATTTTATGAAGGCAATATCACCCTAAAACCAAAGCCAGATAAAGATACTAGGAGAAAAGAGAATTACGGACCAATCTCTCTAATGAACACAGATGCAAAAATTCTCAAAAAAAAAAATACTTGCAAATTGAATCCAACAGCATACCAAAAGATTCATACATCACAAGTGAGATTTATTCCTGGTATGCAAGGCTGATTCCACATAAGAAAATCAATCAATGTCATACACCACATGTACAAATTGAAGGAAGAAAACCACATGATCATCTCAATCAATGCATTAGACAAAATCCACCATTCTTTTTTGATAAAAAAAACACTTTAAAAGATAGGAATAGAAAGAAAACTCCTCAATCTGATAAAAGGCATATATGAAAAACCCACAGCCAACATTGTACTCAATGGGGAAAGTTTGAAAGCTTTCCCACTAAGATCGGGAACAAGACAAGGATGCCCACTGTTACCATTGTTATTCAATATTGTACTAGAAGTTCTAGCTAGGGCAATTAGACAAGAAAAAAAATTAAAGGCATACAAATAGGAAAAGAGGAAGTAAAACTCACTGTTTGTGGATGACATGATCCTATATTAGGAAATTCTGAAGTATCCATAACAAAGCTACTTGAGCTAATAAAAGAGTTTAGCAAAGTGGCAAGATACAAGATCAACACACAAAAATCAATAATGTTTTTGTACACTAGTGCTGAACAATCTGAGGAGGAAATCAGGGGAAAAATTTCATTTTCAATAGTAACAAAAAGACTCAAATACCTAGGAATTAATTTAACCAAAGAAGTATAGGACCTATATGCAGAAAACTACAAAACAATGCTAATTTTTTTTAAAAAAAGACCTAAACAAATGGAAAGACATTTCATGTTCATGGATTGGAAGAATAAATATCATGAAGATGTTAATTTTACCGAAACTGATATATAGATTCAATGCAATACCAATCAGAATTCCAACAGCTTACTTTGTAGAATTAGAAAAGGTAATTACCAAATTGATTTTGAAGGGAAAGTGCACCTGAATAGCTAATAGCATTCTCAAAAGGAAGAGCAGCATGGGAGGAATTTCACTGCCTGACCTGGAAACATTACAAAGCTACAGTGATCGAAACAGCATGGTAAAAAGAAACAAAACAAAACAAAAAACAAAAACAGCATGGTACTGGCATAAAGATAGACACACTGATCAGTGGAATAGAATAGAATCTAGAAATAAACCCTCACCTTCACAGTCACCTGGTATTTGACAAACCTACCAAGTCCATGTTAACAGAACAAAACAGTCTCTTTAAAAAGTGGTGCTGGGAGAACTGGATATCTATAACCAAAAGAATGAAAGAGGACTCTTATGTCACTCCCTATACAAGAATCAACTCAAAATGGATCAAAGACCTAAATATAAAAAGCCAGGACCATAAAACTACTAGAAGAAAATGTAGGGAAATGTCTTAAAGACTTTGTGGTAGGTGGTGGTTTCTTGGTCCTTAAACCCAAAGCATGTGCAACAACAACAAAAATAGATAAATGGATCTCCTCAAAATTAAACACTTTTGCACCTGCCAAGACTGTCAAAATGGCGAGAAGGCAGCTGACTCAACGGGAAAAAATACTTCGAAATCACATATCAGATAAGGGTTTAATATCTAGGATATAGAAAGAGATGTTACAACTTAACAATAAAAAGACAAAAGACCCAATTAAAAATGGGCAAGAGACCTGAATAAACATTTGTACAAATGCCAAAAAAAAAACAAAACAAAAAACAAAAAACAAAAAAAACATGAAAAAATGCTCAACATCATTAATGATTAGGGAAATGCAACTCAAAACTACAATGAGATATCATTTCACACCTATCAGAATGGCCACTTTTAAAAAGACAGAGAACTACAAGTGTTGGAGAGGATGTGGAGAGATAGGAACACTTATTCACTGTTGGTAGGAATGCAGAATGGTACAGTCACTGTGGAGGACTGTTTGGCAGTTCCTAAAGAAGTTGAATATAGACTTGCCACGTGACCCTGCAATTCCACTAATGGGTATATACCAAGAAGAACTGAGAGCAGTGTTATGAACAGACATCTGCACACTGATGCTCATAACGGCATTATTCACAATCACCATAAGATGGAAACAACCCAGGTGTCCATCAACCGATGAATGGATAAACAGTGGTGTATTCACACAATGAAATATTATGCAGTTGTAAGAAGAAATGAAGTCATAAAGCATATGACAGCATGGATGAACCTGGAGGACATTATGTTGAATGAAGCAAGCCAGACACAAAGTAACAAATACTGTATGATTGCATTACTATGAACCAAATATATTGTGTAACATATTGTTTGATTAAAAAAAATTTTATATGTATCCAGTGCATTTGATTGAGAAATGTATGTTTTTATTCAACTTTTTCTTTTTTTAAAATTATTTTTCATATTTTCAATGATTAAATGTACAAAATAAAGTTAAAAAAAGAAGTGAATGAGACAGGTATTTTACACAATTTGTGAAATGAAGGAACATATTATATTCAAAGCTCTCAAGATGAAACTTGTGTTTTTACATTGTTAATAAGTCAAGATAAGTGGATAGAAGTAAATGATGAATTAACTCAGTTTGTGAAACTAAGAAACTGTATTAGTCAGCCAAAGGGGTGCTAATGCAAAATACCAGACATTGGTTGGTCTTTATAAAGGGTATTTATTTGGAGTAGAAGTCTACAGTTACCAGGTCATAAAGCAGAAGTTTCTTCCCTCACCAAAGTCCATTGCCATGTGTTGGAGCAAGAGAGCTGCCGACATTTGCCATGGTTCAGGCTTCTTGGGTTCCTCTCTTCCTGGGGCTGTGTTTCTCTCTGGGCTTAGCTCCTCTGTCTCCTCCACTAGGTCAGCTGTAGACTTTTAGGCTCTCTAGGCTTTGCCTCTCTCCACAAGGCCAGCTGTGAACTCTCAGGCGAATGGCTCATCTCTATCCCAGGCCTTCTCTCCAACATCAAAAACTGCTCCCTCTGTCCTTTGCCTTGCCTTTTATCTTCAATTCCCCACCTACCAAGGGGTGGGGCTCAACGTCCTACTGACATGGCCCAATCAAAGCCATGTTATTAAGTTATAAATCAATTATAACTTAATCATACCCAGATGAACAGATCAGTTTACAAGCATAATCCAATATCCATTTTTGGATATTCATAATTACATCAAACAGCTCAATGCCTACACTCCACGCTCTGACTTCCAAAAATACATTACAATATTCAAAAAACCTTAAATCAGTAACAATTCAAGTACAAAATCATATCATAGGCAGTTTAAAGAAATACAGTTTGTCTTGGGGCAAAATCCTGTCTGCTATAGACCTCTGAAACTTACAAAACCATTTAACTGCTTCCAATACACAAGTGGAAAGACAAAGGATAAATATTTTCATTATCATAAGTTGAAACTGGGATGTTAAACATGAGTCATGGATCCTCTACAGTTCAATAAACCTGCCGGGCATCCTCCATTTGATTTCAAATCTGATAGTCATTCTTAAGACAATGGTTTCTTCTCCTTGGGGCCACATGGGGATCCACCCTTTCCACAGGCTTGCCCAATAGCCATTTTCTTGGTTCCACCCTCATAAAGCATCTGGGTGTTGACCAAGCTGCAGACCTCACGCTCCAAGAGTGTTGGGGTAATTGCCACACCTTACCCAATCTTTGGGTTAGAGTCTTAGCCTCTCTAGTACAGTGAGGTGAAGACAACATTCCCCCTAACCTTTGGCATACAGGTTCAACCCTCTCAGAGCAATGGGTTGACCACCTGGCCTTCTCTAATCCATGGGGGACAGGTACATCCCTCTCAGACCTATGGGGGGTTGACCTTAACCACCCTAATCTTTGAGGAGTGTGCTCCACCTTCTCTGCACCCTGTGGTGGCAAAACTCTCCCAGAACTTTGGCTGGGGACATCCACCCTCTGCAACTGCTGGGGCAAACTCACCCTCTCTGTATACATGGGTGGGGCTCCTCCCTTGGCCTACGGAGATGTCTTAATTCCAGATTTCTGCTTCCACAGTTTTCTTCTTAAAGCTGTTTCTCCTTCAATCTATTATTTCCATGTCCTTTTTTGTCCAAGCTGACAGTGATTATGTTCATACAGCACTATCAAAAACCTTGTTGATTTAGCATGCAAAAAGCAGGGGTCCAAGCCATCAGACAGTAAGACTTTCCACAAGTCTTTGTGAGATAACTGCATCTTCAATTTTGATTTACATGTTCCAGGTTTAGCTAAGTCTTCAAATGGGACACTTTCTTCTGGGAACTTGATTTCCAGAAACTTAGAAGTTCCGAAATTAGTTTCTGTTTTCTTTGTGCCCAAAAGTTCCATCCTTAGTGTGTTTCGTTCATCTAGTATTTTGCTATAAGCTGAAAGGAGAAGCCAAGCCACATTCTCTGACTTTACCTTGAAAAGTTCCTCAGCTAAATGCTCTGGTTCACCATTTTCAAATTCTGTCTTCCATATAAGACCAGGAGTTAATCTTGCTAAGTTCTCTGCAACTTTAAAACATGGATTGCCTTTCCTCCAGTTTCCAATAATAGTTTCATCATTTACTTCTAAAGCATCATAAAAAGTCTCTTTAGCGTCCATATTATTATTAACAGTTTCTTCAAAGCAATCTAGGCTTTTTCTATCAAGCATTTCACAATTCCTCCAAAAAATACCCATTACCCATTTATAAAACTGTTCCAATATTTTAATTGAGAAAAAGCACTTCCCCACTCCTTGGTACCAAATTCTGTATTAGTCAGCCAAAGGGGTGCTAATGCAAAATACCAGAGATTGGTTGGTCTTTATAAAGGGTATTTATTTGGGGTAAGAAGTCCACAGTTACCAGGCCATAGAGCATAAGTTTCTTCCCTCACCAAAGTCCATTGCCACATGTTGGAGCAAGACAGCTGCTGACGTTTGCCACGGTTCAGGCTTCTTGGGTTCCTCTCTTCCCGGGGCTGTGTTTCTCTCCGGGCTTAGCTCCTCTGTCTCCTCCACTAGGTCAGCTGTAGACTTTTAGGCTCTCTAGGCTTTGCCTCTCTCCACAAGGCCAGCTGTGAACTCTCAGGCGAATGGCTCGTCTCTATCCCAGGCCTTCTCTCCAACATCAAAACCTGCTCCCTCTGTCCTTTGCCTTGTCTTTTATCTTCAATTCCCCACCCATCAAGGGGTGGGGCTCAACATCCTACTGACATGGCCCAATCAAAGCTCCAATTATAACTTAATCATGCCCAGATGAACAGATCAGTTTACAAGCATAATCCAATATCCATTTTTGGATATTCATAATTACATCAAACTGCCCAATGGCTACAGTAACCTTATTAGATTCACAGATCTCAAGATGAAATGAGGGTTTTAACATTGTTAGTAAACCAAGATATATAGTTAGAAGTGAATGAAACGTGCATTTCATCCAGTCACAAAACTAAACAACATATCAGAATCACAGTTCTTTGGATGAATCTAGTGTTTTAACTTTGCTAGTAAGCCAAAATAAGTTCTATGAATGAATGAAGCATATATTTTCCACAGTTTGGGAAATAAAGCAACATATCATATTCACAGCTGTCTAGATTCAACATTGTTAGCAAAGCAAGATATGTCCATAGACATATTATTCAGTTTGAGAAACAAAGCAACATATCCAACTCACAACTCTCTAGATGAAATGAGCATTTTAACATTGTTAGGAAGCCAACATATGTGTTTAAAAATGAATGAAGTATGTATTTTACTCAGTTTGTGAAATGAGGCCACATATCAGATTCACAGCTCTGCAGTTGCAACCAATGTTATAACATTGTTAGAAAGCCAGGATACGTGCATAAAAGTGAATGAAGAATGTTTATTACTCAGTTTGTAACACTAAGAAACATTTCAGAGTCACAGCTTTCTAGATGAAACTAGTGTTTTAAAATTGGTAGTAAGTCAACATAAATGCAAGGAAGTGAATGAAGCATGCATTTTACTGTGGTTGCAAAACAAAGCAACATATCAAATTCCTATCTCTCTATATGAAACTAGTGCTTTAACATTGTTAATAAACCAAGATAAGTACATATAAGTAAATTAAGATTGTTTTGTACTATTTTGTAACCTTAAGGACAGATAAGACTCACAGCAAAATAGAAGAAACTAGTGTTTTAACATTAGTCATAAGATAAGATCAGTGCATGGAAGTGAATGAAGCATGTATCTTAATGAGTTTGTAAAACCAAGCAACATATCAGATTCACAAATGTCTAGATGAAACTGGTGTTTTAACATTCTTTGTAAGTTAATATAAGTGCATAGAAGTGAATACTATTTATTCAGTTTGCAACCCTGGCAACATTTCAGAGTCACAGCTCTCCCATTGAAACTAGTGTTTTAACATTGTTAGTAAGGCAAGATAAGTGCATAGAAGTGAATAAAGCATATATTTTGCTCCATTTGTGTAATTAAGCAACATATCAGATTTATTTATTTATTTATTTATTTTTTTAAGATTTTATTTATTCATTCATTTATCCCCCCCCTTGCTGCTTGTGCTCACTGGGTCAGCTAACCACGCCGTGCGGGCGGGCTTGCCTTCACCAGGAGGCCCCGGGAACCGAACCCGGGGCCTCCCATATGGTAAACGGGAGCCCTACTGATTGAGCCACAGCCGCTTCCCAACATATCAGATTTAAAGCTCTATAGCTGAAACTAGAGTTTTAGGATTGCTAGTAAACCAAGATGTGTCGTAAAACTGAATTAAATATATAGTCCATCAGGTTGTAATTTTGACTGGATTAAATTAGAATTGATGGAATTACACATTAATTAGGAAAGAATGTATATTTTTAGGCTTTCCCATCTATGAATATGTGTTAATCTTCACTTATTTAAGTGTTCTATGATTACAACAAGGAATATTGCAACTTTTTTTCATAAAAATTTGTATATATTTTGTATGTCAAACTATGTAATATTTAATATGGTTTAAAATTTTCAATAATATGTCTCCTAAATTATATTTTAATATATTGGAAATATATGTGAATGCTACTGATTTTGATAAATTTATCTTTTAGTCATTTTGCCGAAGTCACTTGTTCTAATAGTTTTCATATCATTTTGCTTAGGTTTGTTATGTAGACAAATAAATCACCTGAATATATCACTCCACAAAAATGCTGACATTTTTTCCAATATTATACAATATCCTAATTTCTCTTGCTTCTGAGCACTGGCCAAGCAGGCAGCACAATGTCAAAAAGAAGTAAATACTCTAGATCTCTTTGTCGGTGTGGCCGTTTGGTAATTTGATGTAATTATGAATTCCAAAAATATAATTGGATCATGCTTGTAAACTGATCTGTTAATCTGGGCATGATTAAGTTATGATTAGGGCATTGACTGGGCCACCTCAGTAGGGCATTGAGCCCCACCCCTTGCTGGGTGGGGGAATTGAATACAAAAGGCAAGGCAAAGGACAGAGGGAGCAGTTTTTGAGAAGCAATTTTGATGTTGGAGTTTTGATGTTGGAGAGAAGGCCCCAGGAGAAGAGAAGCGAGCCATTCGCCTGATAGTCTGCAGTTGGCCTTATGGAGGAAACAGAGGAGCTAAGCCCAGAGAGAAATGCAGCCCCAGGAAGAGAGGAACCCAAGAAGCCTGAACCATGGCAAACATTGGCAGCTGTCTTGCTCCAACACTTGACAATGGACTTTGGTGGGAGAAGAAACTTACGCTTTATGGCCTGGTAACTGTGGACTTCCACCCCACATAAATACCCTTTATAAAGACCAACCCATTTTTGGTATTTCACATTAGCACCCCTTTGGCTGACTAATACAGCCTGTGTTTAAAGGCACTAGGCTTTATCTTAAAGCATCATATTAGGTATGAACATCTGTGATGGTTTGGCTCAAGTGTTAACTTGGCCAGGTAATGGTGCCCAGTTGTTTGGTTAAGCAAGTACTGGCCTAATTATACTGTCAAGACATATCATGGACTTAAATCCTCAGTGATTGCATCTATGGCTGATTATATCTACAATCAACTAAGGAGATTGCTTTCAGCAATGAAAGACATCTCATCCAATCAGTTGACAGCCTTAAAAGAAGTGATTTCAGCAGTCAAGAAAGAGAATTCCCATCTCTACTTCAGACAGCTTCTCCTGGGGAACTCACTGAGGACCTTCATCAGAGTTCCTGGCTTGCAGCCTGCCCTATGGATTTGAACTCATGCATACCCATAGTTATGTGAGATAATTTTATAAAATCTCATAATATTTACAGACATCTCCTATTGCTTCTGTTTCCCTAGATAACCCTGACTAATACAGCTTTGTACTGGGAGTGGTTCCTGAGAAACAGAATCTTAAAAATGGGATTTCTGAATTGATTCTGGAGTTTTTCCAGTTGGCTCTCTACTCTGTTTAGATTCAAAGGTAAAAATGACTGTTTCCAAAAATCAAGAGGCCACTGATTGTCCATGGCATGAATTGACAATAGAGATGTACAAAATATCACCAGTGTATATGGCTACTTCCTTGCTTATATTAGGCAAAGCTCAGAGTGAGAATGTTTTTTACACCTTAACAGAATTTTGTGAAGTTAAAAGGTACAATGATGTTGGCTGGTTGTTCCTAAATATGCTGAATGCAGTTATAAAAGAATGGGATGAGCTGAAAGTCTCAAATTTGCAATGTAAGCACTGCATGAAGGATGTGAAAATTTCTATGTGTGCTCAAATGAAAATTTTGTTTTGTGCAGTCACAGGCATGAGATTTCTGAAAACCAGAACCAGAGTCTAATTGTGCAAGTAGCAGCATTATAATGGAAACTAAAATCTCAACCTTGCAGCATGTCTGCTGTTAAAGTGAGGGAATTGATTGGTAAGGAATGGGATCCTGAAAATAAGCATGGAGACACATGGGTTGATAATTGTGGCAGTTTGATATTTTTTTATGAACCCCCAAAAGAGAAAGATTATGTTTTTAAACTAATCTGTTCATGTGGGTGTGATATCCTTTGATTACATTAAATTTGGTTCAGGGACCTTTCATTAGATTTTTTGATAAGTTCACTTTTAGGCTTTTGATTGGACTACATCAGTGGGGGTGTGATTCATGTTGAGCTTCCATCCTCTTGCTGGGTCTGAAAAAAACAGAGACACAGAGAGAGACACACACAGACATAGGAAAAGGAAGCCACCATTTTTGACCCTGCCAAGTAAGAGAGGACTAGAAGATCACTTAAGCAGGAAGCCCCCAAGAGGCTGGATGCAGCTCAAGAGGAGATGAGTCCTGCTACATGCCTGATAGCTTGCACTGAACTCAGGAAGAAAGCAGATCAGCTGAGACTGATAGAGAAAGCTTGGAAAGAGGCCCTATTCTGCAGAGACAGCTGCAGAAAGGCAGAGACCTTGGCAGAGATTGGTGGTCATCTTGCTTTGCCATGTGTCCAGAGAACAGGATCAACAGTAGCTGACTTTGGTGAGAAAGCATCTCTTATGGTGTCTCAGTTTGTACTTTTCTCCTCAATAAATCCCCTTTATAAAAGCCAACCCTTTAGGGGCTGATGTGGCTCAAATGGTTGGGCATCCATCTGCCATATGGAGGGACCAGGGTTAGATCCCCGGGACCTCCTAGTAAAAAAAAAATAAATATATATATATATATATATATATATATATATATATATATAGAGAGAGAGAGAGAGAGAGAGAGAGAGAGAGAAGGTGCATGGGTTGCCAGGCTCTGTGTGCCGGTGAACCGCCAGGCCCGGAGAGCCACGCAGCAAGATGATGAAGTAACAGGAGAGAGATGCAAGGGAGAATCAAGACGAGATTCTCCAAAAGCTCTGAAAACCAGGAACCGAGGTGGTGCAGGTAGCAGAACACCTCTCTTCTACATTGGAGGTCTTCAGGATCGAATCCTGGTGAAGACTGGAGGAGAAGGATGAGAAGAGATGGGAGGAAACAGACACAGAGAATTGCCCAGTGAATGGACACAAAACAGCAAATGGGGAAGGGGGAGTTTAAAATGGATAAAGTAAATAAATAAATCTTAAAAAAAAAAAAAAAAAAAAGCCAACCCATTTCTGGTACTTTGCATTGGCAGCCATTTGGCAAACTAGAACAATAATGATGGCAGTGGGGACACTGAAACCCTAAATTCTGCTGAGTCTTTGCCAGATAAACCTGTAATGATCTGTTCTGATCTGTCCTGAGGAGACGCCTTCCTGGACTCGACTGCCCTGAGGAGACATTTTTCTGACCTCCAGTCTGCCCCAAGGTGTCTGCCACCCAACAGCCAACTGAAGAGATTAATCCTGTCTCACCAGATGAATCTGCAATGGAATGCCCTGAGGTACTTGGCTTACAGGACACTTCTAATCCTTCTCATTACCCACCTCAACCACCCCTTTTTTCTTCCAGACCTATAACTAAACTAAAGTCACAACAAGCCTCCAAAAGGTGAGGTACAAAATGTGATCCATGAAGAAATACACTATACTCCAAAAGAACTGCATGAGTTTTATAATGTATATAGACAGAAATCAGGGGAATATATATGGCAATGGATATTAGGGTGTGGGATAATGGTGAAGGAATATAAAGTTGGATCAGGCTGAATTTATTGATATGGGCCCACTAAGCAGAAATTCTGGATTCTGGGTTAGAAAAGGCTCTAACAGTTTGTTCAGGTGGCTGGCTGAAATATGGATCAAAAGACAGCTTACATTACCTGAGATCAAAATGTCAGAAATGCCCTGGTATACTGTAGATGAAGGGATCCAAAGGCTTAGAGAGATTGAAATGTTAGAATGGGTTTTTCATGTAAGAATTACTCACATACTTCAGGAATATCTGGAGTACACAACTTTTACTGGGACTGTAAGGAATAAATTTGTGAGACTAACTCCTTCCCTGAGCTCTGTAGTTGCTCTTCTCTGTATGTCAGATATTACTGTGGGAACTGCTTTAACTGAAATGCGATCCTTATACACTATGGGAATGAAGCCAAGTGGCAGCACTTAATCACCAAAGACAAGGTGGGTGTGGCCACCACAATGAACAGCAGACTCAAAACAGCCATCCAAATAGTCTGAGTCACGTGGACCTACTGGGGAAGGGGGAGTTTAAAATGGATAAAGTAAATAAATAGCTTTGGATAATAGGTCATGGAGTACCTAGAAGTGAAATAGATGGGAAGTCTACTAAATTCCTACTTGATCTGTATAAGCAGAAGAGTTCTATGTCAAGTGAACAAAAGTCTAATTTGAATTACAGAAATAGAGAGTCACAGCCCCTTAATCAATTCCCAGACTTGAGACAGTTTACAGACCCAGAGCCCCTTGAATGAAGGGAAGGGTGAGTCCTGTTTTGGAAGGATCCTGTTACCATGCCAAAATCGTATACTGTTAATCTTCCTCCCAGCCTTCCCCACAGAAGCCTGTGCATTGGAGAAAAGGAAATGATCAGACATTTTAGGGATTATTAGACACTGGCTCAGAAGTGACATTAATTCCAGGAAACACAAAATGTCACTGTGGTCCACCAGTCAGAGTAGGGGTTTATGGAGGTCAGGTGATTGATGGAGTTTTAGCTCCGGCCCATCTCACAGTGGGTCTAGTGAGACCCTGGACCCATTCTGTGGTTATTTCCCCAGTTCCAGGGAAATAATTGGAACAGACATACTCAGTAACTGGCAGAATCCCCACATTAGTTCCCTGACTAATGGAGAGAGGGCTATTATGGTAAGAAAGACCAAGTGGAAGCTACTACAACTGCCCCTTTCTAGCAAAATAGTAAATAAACAGCAATACTGGGTTCCTGGAGGGATTACAGAGATCAGTGCCACCATCAAGGATTTGAAGGATGTGGGGTGGTGATTCCCATCTCACCACATCCCCATTCAACTCTCCTATTTGGCCTGTGCAGAAAACAGATGGATCTTGGAGGATGACAGTGGATTATCTTAAACTTAACCAGGTGGTAACTCCAATTGTGGCTGCTGTCCCGGATGTGGTATCATTCCTTGAGCAAATCAACACATCCCCTGGTACTTGGTATGCAGCTGTCGATCTGGCAAACATTTTTTTTCTCAATTGCTCTTAGTAAGGACCACCAGAAACAGTTTGCTTTCAGCTGGCAATGCCAGCAGTATACCTTCACTGTCCTACCTCAGTGGTATATCAACTCTCCAGTACTATGTCAGAATATTTTCTGCAGAGAAGTTGATCATCTCTCCCTCTCACAAGACATCTCACTTGTCCATTATATTGATATCATGTTGATTGGATCGAGTAAACAAGAAGTAGCAACTACTCTAGACTTATTGACAAGCCATTTGCCTGTCAGAGAATGGAAGACGAAACCAACAAAAACACAAGGGCCTTCCACCTTGGTGAAATTTCTAGGTGTTCAGTGGGGTGGGGCATGTTGAGATATCCCTTCTAAAGTGGAGGATAAGCTGTTGCATCTGGCCCCTCCTACTACCACAAATGAAGTACAATGCCTAGTAGATCTCTTTGGATTTTGGAGACAACACTTTCCTCATTTGGGTGTGCTACTCTGGCCCATATACTGAGTCACCAGAAAAGCTGCTAGTTTTGAGTAGGGACAGGAACAAGAGGAGGCTCTGCAACAGGTCCAGGCTGCTGTGCAAACTGCACTACCACTTGGACCATATGATCCAGCAGATCCAATGGTGCTGGAAGTTTCAGTGGCAAATAGAGATGCCATCTGGAGCTTTTGGCAGGCCCCTATAGGGGAATCACAATGAAGACCCTTTGGATTTTGGAGTAAAGCCTTGACATCCTCTGCAGATAACTACTGTCCTTTTGAGAAACAACTTTTGGCCTGCTTTTGGGCCTTAGTAGAGACTGAACATTTAACCATGAGCCACCAAGTTACCCTGAGACCTGAGTTGCCTATCATGAGTGGGTATTGTCTGACCCACCAAATCATAAAGTTGAATGTGCACAGCAGGACTCCATCATAAAGTGGAAGTGATATATATGAGATAGGGCTTGAGCGGGTCCTGAAGGCACAAGTAAATTACATGAGGAAGTGGCCTAAATGCCCATGGTCACCACTCATGCCATGTTACCTTCTCTTTCCCAGCCCACAGCTATGGTCTCTTTGGGAGTTCCTTACAATCAGTTGACTGAGGAAGAGAAAACTCCGGTCTGGTTTACAAAGGATTCTGCATGATATGCAGGTACCACCTGAAAGCGGACAGCTGCAGAACTGCAGCCCTTTTCTGGAATGTCCTTGAAGGAGAGTGCTGAGGGGATACCCTCCCAGTGGGTGATATTTTAAACAGTGCACCAGGTTATTCATTTTGCTTGGAAGGAGAGGTGGCCAGATGTACACTTGTACACTGATTCATGGACTGTGGCCAATGGTTTGGCTAGATGGTCAGGTAATTGGAAAGAACGTGATTTGAAAACTGGTGACAAAGAAGTCTGGGGAAGATATATGTGAATAGACCTTTCTGGCTATAGCCACTACTCTGTGTCCAATCTTCCAGCAACAGAGACCCACACTCAGCCCCCCATAGGGCACCATTCCCCAAGGTGATCACCCTGCTACCTTGTAGCAAGTTGACTATATTGGACAATTTCCATCATGGAAGGGGCAGCAATTTGTTCTAACAAGAGACCATAGCAGTGGGCTGAGAAAGAGAAGTTAATGTGGCATGAATGGTGGCCATGGGCATTTGGGCCACTTCCTCACATAACTTACTTGTGCCTTCAGGACCCGCTTGAGCCCTACCTCGTATATACCGCTTCCACTTTAAGATGGAGTCCTGCTGTGCACACCCAACTTTATGGTTTGGTGGGTCAGACAATACCCAGCTCATTATAGGCAACTCAGATGTCATGGTAACTTGGAATAGCTTCAAACCCCAGATATTGGTTTGTGTTCCCTGCAAGCAGTGCTTCTGACAAAACTACCATCTGTGGACTTAGAGTATTCCTTATCTACCATCATGGTATACCACACAACAGTGCTGTTGATCAAGGAGCCTATGTCACAGCAAATGATGTGTGGGAAAATGCTCATGGAATTCACAGGTCTTACCATGTTCCCCATCATCCTGAAGCAGTTGGATTGATAGAATGGTGGAATGGCCTTTTGAAGACTCAATTATGGTGTCAACTAGGTGGCAATACCTTGCAAGGCTGGAGCAATATTCTCCAGGAGAATGTGTATGCTCTAAATCAGTGTCCACTCTACGGTACTGTTTCTTCCATAATCAGGATTCATGGGTCCAGGAATCAAGGGGTGGAAATGGAAGTGGCACCACTCACTATTACCTCTAGGAAAATTTTTGCTTCTTGTCCCTGCAATCTTAGGCTCTGCTGGTCTACAGATTTTTTCTAAAAGGAGGAATGCTTCCACCAGGAGACACAACAATTCCATTAAACTGGAGTAAAGACTGCCACTTGGCCACTTTGGGTTCCTCATGCCTCTGAATCAACAGACAAAGAAGGGAATTACTATACTGGCTGGGGTGCTTGATCCTGACTATCAAGGAGAAATAGGACTGTAATTACACAATGGAGGTAAAGAGAGCTTGCTTGGAATAAAGTAGATCCACTAAAGTGTCTCTTAGTACTGCCATGCCCTGTGATTAAAGTGAATGGAAAACTACAAGAAACCAATCTAAGCAGGGCTAACAATGGCCCAGAAACTTCAAGAATGAAGGTTTTGGTCACCCTACCAGGCAAAGAAACATGGACAGCTGGGGTTCTTGTTGGGGGTAAAGGGGACATGTAATGGGTAGTGGAAGAAGGTAGTGATAAATATGAACTATGTCCACATGACCAGTTACAGAAACAAAGACTGTAATGGCCATGAATATTTATTCCTTGTTTTGTACATAAAATGCATATCTTCATGATCTTCCCTTTCTTATCCCCTTATGTTGCACAGTTGTATTAGTTTCATGTCATAGTATTTAAGTTATAGGATGTCAAGTTTAAGAGTGAATATTATCTGAAGACTTCTGGAGGGATTTAGCGCATTTCCAGTTGTACACAGGACAATTGAGTATAATTAGGCAAAACATTTGTCTGTTGTTGTTTTTATTTAGAGACTAAGTATGGTTCAAGGAGATGTTTGTGGATGCCAAGTTGACAGGGGGTGGACTGTGATGGTGAGGTCCATCTGTCCACTTGGTCAGGTAAGGGTGCCCAGTTGTTTGGTCAATCAAGCACTGGTCTATTTGTTACAGTGAGGACATTTCATGGACTTAAGTCATCAGTGAATTTATTGTATTAATGACTGGTTACATCTACAATCAACTGAGGAGATTGCCTTCAGCAATGAGAAAGGTCTCATCCAATCAGATGAAGGCCTTAAAAAGAGAAGTGATTTCAGCAGTCAAGAGAGAGCATTCCCATCTCTACTTCAGACAGACAGCATCTCCTGGGTAACTCAATGAAGTCCTTTATCGAAATTCCTGGTTTGCAGCCCGCCCTATGGAATTTGGACTCATGTATACCCATGGTTGCATAGACAATTTTATAAAATCACAGAATATCCAATTTTATAAAACAAATATCTCTTGTTGGTTCTGTTTCCCAAGAAAGCCTTGACTAATAGAAACCTAAACATTCCCATCCCAACCACTCCTGAGTGCCACACTCAAGGAGATTACTCACATTCACAAAAACTCTATACCCATCACATGCTAACTCCCGATCCCCTGCCACCTGGCGCTGGTAACCTGCACTCTACTTCCTGTTTCTATAAATTTGCATATTCCTACTACCTTCTATAAGCAGAATCATGCTGTATCTGCCCCTTTGGGGCTTTATCTTTTTATCAACTCATTTTCTGAACATTTAAGTGCAGGTTTTATCCGTCTTTGTCATTGAGGAATTAATATTTCTGCCTGTATTTCCTAAAAACAAATATATTTAATTAGGCAACCACCTTAAGTTCAGTTATCAACTTCAAGCAAATTAACATCGATAGATGTCTTCCCAAGTGTATTCCACTTTTTCATATGCCCTAATAATATCCTTTTCAGCCTTTTCTCTTCCCTTTAGAGATCATGTCCAAATTATGTATTGCATTAAATTATCATTGTGTCTTTAGTTGCTCATTCATTTTTTTCCAATAGTGGAAACATATATATAAGATAATATTAATCATATAAACCACTCCCAAGCATACTGTATTAATCAGCCAAAGGGGTGCTGATGCAAAATACCAGAAATTGGTTGTGTTTTATAAAGGGTTTTTATTTGGGGTAGAAGCTTACAGTTACCAGACCATAAAACATAAGTTACTTCCCTCACCAAAATCTGTTGCCATGTATTGGAGCAAAATGTCTGCAGATGTCTGCAAGGGTTCAACCTCCCTCTTCCTCTCTCTCTCTCTCTCTCTCTTTTTTTTTTTAAAGATTTATTTATTTACTTTTATCCATTTTACTCCACGCCCCCCCCCCATCCCCTGCGTTTTTGCTGTCTCTGTGTCCATTTGCTGGGCAACTCTCTGTATCTGTTTCCTGTCCTCTCCTCTCATCCATCTCCTGTCTTCACTGGGACTTAATCCTTGGAAACTCCAATGTGGGAGAGAGGCGCCCTACTGCCCGCACCACCCTAGCTTCCGGTTTTTTGGCGCCTCTCGTCCTAGCTCTCCCCTGTGTCACTCTCCTGCTACGTTATTATCTTGCTGCGTGGCTCGGCAGGGCCTGACAGCGAACCCACGCACGGGGCCTGGGGGGCTCACCTGCTCACAGCCTCTTCTTCTCTTGGCTCCATGGTCCCAGCTTCTTCCAATATCAGCTTTAGGCTGGGATAAGCCTCATCTCTCTCCCTGGGCTCGTTCTTCTCTGGGCTTAGCTGCTCTGTCTCTCCACAAGGCAGCTGTAAACTATCAGGCAAATGACTCTTCTCTTTTCCTGGGGCCTCTGTCGTGTCTAATGGAGCCTTCTCTCTCGGCTCCATATCTGCTTCTCTGTGTATTTATTTCCCGGGGTTCCAGCATCAAAAACTCCAACTAACTTATCTGCCTTGTCCTTTTCTGTGAGTCCCCGCCCACCAAGGGGGCAGGGACTCAATGTCCTACTGATGTGGCCCAATCAAAGCCTTAATCATAACTTAATCAAGTAAGAGTGAAACCTCTGACTCCAATACATTCTAATGTACCCAGAGGAACAGACCAATTTACAAACATAGTCCAATATCTATTTTTGGAAATCATAAACAGTATCAAACTGCTACACATACCACTTAGAGAGATTACTTATATTTACAGATGGTGCAGGACGCTCACCAACTTCCATTGCTAAAAGCCTCCTTAGAGAGAAACCCTACAGCCATTGGGCATTAACTCCCCACCCTGCTGGCCCCTGTTCCTAGCAAACTCGACTATAACTTCTGCCCCTAGGAGTTTGCGTATTTTCCAGGATCTTCTTTGTAGTTGCCACAGGGCCTCCAAAGCGCCCTGAGATGTAGTTTGAATGGCGAGAACGCATTCAGAGTGCCTGCACTCGATTATCGATTATTGACTACAGCTTCTCACAGGTTTATTGTTAATATTATGGTTACTGTCCATACCTTGCTTGCTGTTTGTCGTGACTATTATTGTTTTTTTTTTAAAGATTTTATTTATTTATTCATTTATCCCCCCTTGCTGCTTGTGCTCGCTGGGTCAGCTAACCACGCCGAACCCGGGGCCTCCCATATGGTAAACGGGAGCACTACTGATTGAGTCACAGCCGCTTCCCCACTATTATTGTTTTTATCTTTCTTGTTGTAAAACATTGGATGAAGCTTCTCTGTCACTGAAGTGTCCAACTGACTGAACGCAGGGCAGTGCATCCTCTGTGCACACAGACACCACCTGTCCCACGCCCCAGCTCCAGAAAATGCCCAGCTCCCCCTTTCCAGGAGGCTGGCCCCCACCTGTGCCCTTGCAGGACGCCGATGAAGCACCTGAGAGATAGTCAGTCCCCTCCAACCGGTAAACAGGCCACACTAGCCAGGGAGGGCAGGGGCCGCTGGCAGGGAGGCAGCCCTTGCCTGAGGTCTTCCCAGGAATGTCCAAGAATACTTCAGAGCCAGTGCCCCTCCAGCTAAGAAGCATCACAAAGCACTGCTGGGAGCCTTCTGGACACCCCCGACAGCCCCAGGCCGGAAGCGCTGACCCAGGCCCCAAGCCCACGCCCAGCATCTGGGGGCGCAGCCCCCTCGCGCCCAGGGCCCCGAGCCTTCCCAGTGGGCTGCGCGGCTGCCTGTCGCCCCCGGCGGTCGCTTTTATATTGTTTCCCAGGATCTCCAGCCACAGCGATCTGCGGTGGGATCCCAGCCCTGGATCCGGGGCTGTCCAGAGGCCAGCGGCCAGGGAGGGCGCCGAAGCCATTCCCTGGAGAGGGGACAGCAGACCAGCGGCAGGGCGGCCGCGCCCTCTCCTTCTCACGTCGTGGCGTGTCCGCAAGGGCGGGTTGGACAGCACCAGCGCCCGCCGGTCCCGCTCGGCCCCCAAGGACCAACTTGGGTCGTCGCGGGTAGGCGGAGTCGTCCCGTGCCGGTCTCTTTCCCACTGGGCCCCCCAATCTTTCCACGTCCCACTCCAGCGATGGACACAGCCAAGCCGCGAGGAGTGGAGCGGCTGCCGCCCGCCAGGCCAGTCCTGGTGGGGCCCAGCCTTCGGGGGTGCCCGGGAACTTTTCCACCCCCGTGGGGCGTGACCGGAACGGGATCGCCGCGGCGACCAGGGAGTGCAGTAGGAGCTGCCCGGTGCTCACTGCCTGTATTTCCTCTCGCCTGTGGGGTCTGAGCGGAGAGGGGCGGGGGGCTGCGCTAGCGTGGCCGGAGGGGCGCCCTGCAGCGGTGCAGGCCGGATCGGTCCTGCTGCCCGCGGCGCGGGCTGTCGGGGACCTGACGGCTATGGGTCATTTCTTTTTCAGATGACCCGGTGACACCGATATGAGGCGGACGTTTGCCAGCAGCAGAGAAGGGACCTCCTGACCACGATACGTTGGGACGGGCTGGCGAGCAAGTTTCCTCCCGTCACTTGGGAGGAACCCAAGCTGCCGCACCGCAGCGGGTGAAGCCACTGACCTGAGCCTGGCGGCTCCAGCACGACCCAGCGGGTCGCTGCGCGCACGCAGCCTTCTTTTCGCAGACTGCGCCGCGGACATCCAATCCAGGAGAGGCTCCTGGGGTCCAAGGGAGCTTCGGCAACCGCAAAAGCCCTCACGGCTGAAACGGACTTTCCGTCTTGTAGGTCTGGATGTGCGGGTGGGTTTTTCTGCGTGTGCTTGTGTGTGGGTCTTGCTTGTCTGAGTGTGCATTTGCACACACTCTTAAACATGCCCGAGCCTGAGTGCGAGTGTGTGGCAAAATTCGGACTGAGAACACTGCAACCCCTCGAGTGCCCTCTTGCCCTTCTTCTTCTTGCTGCCTCTGATTCCAGGAAGGGGTTTTGCCAAGATCGGTTGCCAGCTGATGGGGAAGGCCCCTGGCAGGGTTGTCGGGGCACCGTGTGTTCCCGTTCAGCTGATCCTTTTCTACCTTGCCTCTGTGTTTTCGGCTTGTGAATCACCACAGCATTCGGAGGCAGGGCAGCGTCCAGCTTCCTGAGCTGGAGTTCTGGCTTTGATTGCTTTCTGTTCTTGGAGTAACTTCCACTCATCCTAGGTGATTTCTTGGGTGGTTGTCTCTTGCCGCTGCTTTCCGACTCACGGACTCTGGTCCAGGAGTTGCCTTCTGGCACTGTTTGGTCACCCCTTCTGCTGGTTCGACCCCTGGCGGCACACTCTCACTATCTCTCTGCAATTCCCTTTTCTGGATGTAGAAGAGGACATAGGCTTGCTGGCTCAGGACAGAGGGAACGTCACAGGCTGAGACCTTAACATCATCCATTTGGTGCCTCTCGTGGCTCCTGGCTTTGATGTAACACAGATAATGTCCAGTGTGACAAGTGGATCCAGCATGGACCAGCACGGCGTATAGATCATATAACAGCGTTGCGCGATTCGGCTGAGACGTTATTTGCTCACATGTCGAGACACTCCCGATACTGCACATGCTTCTCAATTTTGTCCCCTGTGAAATCTGAGAAGCATTTCAGGACAGGATAAGGGCCTTTGGTGAGGTGTGCAAAGTCAAGGTCTTGGACGCCGGCCCTTTCCTTTCATACGTGCTGCAAACATAGGAATCTTCACCATCCAGCTCTTTGGGCTTCACCAACTGTTCCAGAGCACGGTTCACACTCTGAGTCAGCTGGATATCCAGAAGAAGATCCAGGGACGGGTCAATGGTGTCCGAAACCTCGTGGCAGTGGAGATATTTGATTTGAAATCTCCAGTAGCCTCCAAAGATTTGACGGATGACGGAGGTGTCTGAGGAGCGGCTGGCTAACTGCCTGTTTCCACGGAAGTATGCTGTCTGCAAGGCCTCCAGAGTCAGCATGAGAAATTCATGAGCATCTTGCTGCTGCTGCCTATGGAAGTCCCCAGCCAGTGCAGGAGAGGGCTTGAACACACTCCCCGGATGACGCAGGGCCCGCACAACGTGAGCCTCCATGATGCAGGCGATGCAGGGTCCCTGCTGCCCACAGGACCGAGAGTGCACCTGCGAGAGCAGATAGTTGGCGAGGGGAGGCGTGTACGTCAGACACTGCAAGGCCGCATTCCGGTAGCACGAGTTCCCCGTGTTCTGGAGGCCCGCCCCAACGGCGTGAGGTCTGTTCCAAATCAGACGAAGTTTCTAGGTGGGAGCATCCTCTGCGGCCACGGGATCCCATCCATAAGGCCGATCGGGATGTGTCTGTGGTGATGCCGGTGTTCTCTCAGCTAGAGAGGGAACGTGAGGGACTTGGGCATCTGCTGCGGGTGCAGGAGGAACTTTAGATTTGAGAAACACATGGGACTGAGCTTTTCCTCCACAGAGGAGAGAGGCAGGCTCCATGTCTCTGAGAACAAAGACCCAAGGTTTCCCTGCAGGACACTGAGCTACAGTGCAGTGCTCCCCGTTTGGAGAACATCTCCAAATGACTGACTTTGAAGATGCAATTCCATCAGCCCTCATGGGGCTTACCATGCCCCTTGCCAGATCAAGGGATCCACTAATCAAGTCCATCAACTCCTACCCTAGATTGGAAGAAAAGGCATAGGGCAGTCCAAATCCCCAAATAGTCCAATTAATACCTTTCCACAAAGGCCCTCTTTCCAACACCCAAAGTCAGTTGACCTGGCAGGACCAGGTATCAACAGACAGTGGGGCTGAGATCGGGTGTGGGGCACACATTTTTCCTGAGCCCTCTTGGACATACCAGACAAGGAAACTCCATGGCACTTGTCCTTGCCCTTTGGGATGGTTGATACAAGCAAAGATTTGTTTGAGGAATATCCATCAATTTCAAGGTGGTTTTCTCTAGATGCAATTTCCTATTGCATTATTATAAGTGGGGTTTCCATACTGCATTAAAGTTTCATTATTTCAACCAAATCTGGAGCTGGCTTCAGCAACTGATGGCCACTTAAAATATTTGAATGAAGAAATACTTTTTAGTTGAAGGGGAACTATTACTTTACATGGTGTGTAAAAAAGTCCTACCAGGATTTTATTATGCTGTAATTTGGTGATGTCTTCTGGGGGATGATTTGGGATTTCTTTTCTGTAAAATGCTAGCTGACCTTTACTTTGTTGCTTGTTCAATTTGTCTAGTGCTCCCCGTTGCCTTTCTGCCTGGATGACTTTTGTTTAACTTATCTGCGGTGATCATGCCCTCTGGTTTGCTGGAATGATCAATTCAGCCAAGTAACCTACAGTGAAAAACTTTTCTAAGATAATTTCTGGTGGGTGAAAAAAGTGATGCTTACTACAAATACTTTTCCTTTACTCTGGTTTGCTCATGGGCTTATTTTTAAAAACTTTTTATTTTGAAATAATTTCAAGCATACAGAATAATTGCAACAAGAATAAAATCCCATAGAGAATACTAGCATACCCTGCCATATACACAGACACACACGTATTAACATTTTGCTATACTGCAGTATCATTCTATCATCTCTCTCTCTAATCCATTTATTTTCTGAATATTTGACAGGAGGATGAATATATCATGTTCTTTGAAGACAATATATCAATGTAGATTTCTCAAGAACAAATATATTTGCTTATGTAATTATCTAAAGTACACTTACAAAGTTCAAGAAAGTTATCATGGGTGTAAAGCTTACAGACTATATTCAAACTTTTTTTCATATGTCCCAATAATATACTTTCCAGCCTCTTCTCTTCCAATTTTAAATGCTGCCCAGAATTGTGTACTGCTTTGTCATTGTATCTTTAGTTGCTCTTCTTTCATTGTGGAAACATGTGAAACGTAAACATTCCCATCTTAACCACTATGAGCAGTTCAGGGACATTAATCACATTCGCGATGTTGTACCACACTCTCCACCATCTACCCCACAACCTTCCCTTCACCCCAGACTGAAACGCTACAGCTGCTACACACCAACTGCTGACCCCCTGCCACCCGCCCCTGGTAAACTGCAGTCCACTTCCTGTACGTATTCATTTGCATATTCTAACTGCCTCCTATAAGTAGAACCATGCAATATCTATTTATTTTCTGAACACTTAAGTATAGGTTGTACACATCATTGTCTGTGAGTAATTAATACTTCTGCCTGCATTTCCTAAAGACAAATCCATTCAATTAGGCAACCACCTTAAGTTCAGTTATCAACTTCAAGCAAATTGACATCAATAGTAGGCTTCTCAATTATATGCCAAATTTTTCATATGTCCCAATAATATGTTTCAGTCTTTTCTCTTCCCTTTAGAGATCCTATCTAAGTCATGTATTGCATTTAATTATCATTGTGTCTTTAGTTGCTCATTCTTTTTATTGCAATGTGGAAACATATCTACAGCATAACTTTCCCATCCATGCCACTCCCAAATCTGCACCTCTGCATTTCCTCATGTGCTCAGTGTTGCAGTACCCTTACCACCTTCCATTACTAAAAGCTTCCCATCTCCCCAAAGAGAAACCCCAAAGAGAAACCATTTTGCATTAACTCCCCAATGCTCATGTGCCCCCTGCCCCTATAATTTTTATCCCTAGGGGTTTGCATATTTTTAATATATTTTCTTTGTAGTTACCAAAGGGCATCCAAAGCACCCGCAGATGTGGGACCTGCCAGTGATAACACACTCAGGGTGCCTGTATTAAAGTTTCTCATCTCCTTAGGCTTATTTTTAATATTATTATTATTGTTGACATACTTGCTCTTTATCATCACTATCATTATTGTTTTTATGTTTGTTGTTTTAAAATATTGAATATAGTTTCTCTATCAATGACGAGTGTTCAGTTGATTGAAGATGATGACAGCTTCCTCTATCTACTTACTGACACCTACCTGCCCCCATCTGCCCCAGCCTCCAGGATATTTCTGACTCTCTCCTTCCAGGACGCTGACCCCCACCCAACCACCATAGGTAAGAGAAGGGCACCCCAGGAACTAAATCAGTCTGTTTTGTGCACGTCAAGGTCCAACAGCAGTCAGAGGCCGAATCCCTGTGGTCACCAGCCTCTCTTCTGGAAACTTATACAGCCCAGTCACATGACATGCAGGGTCCCGTGATGTGTTCCTGGGAAAGCAAGATGCAGAGGCAGGGATATAATGACAACACCTTATCCATTATTGGTAAAAGCAGTTCTAGTTGTGGTGACTGGCAAAGTTTGCAGAGGTGGGGAAAGACAGGCAAGCGAAGTGCTGTGCGGAATTCCTGGGGTCAGGCAGTTAGAACAACCCAACGGTAGCAAAATGCAAAGATGCTCATGGCCTAACATGAAGTGAAAACTCTATGACAGTCTCCTTTCTGATGTAAATAAAATATAGGAAAATTGACTTTGTACCTGGCCAAGGCAACAGGTGGGCAGTGGGGATGGGAACTGATGCCAGTGCAGATACTTTTGGGAGTGGGACTTGGGTCAGGAAAAGCCCTAGGAGGGGCCTGGGGAGTTGCCAAGGTGGGGTCTAGGCCTGGAGTCCACCCTGGCTGTCTTTGGACTCTGAGTGTAGAGTCCGCTCCAAACCCACCCACATCCAGCCTACACTGGTCCTTGTTGACAGCGTGCTTCACCTGCTCCTTGCAAGGAGGTGGTGTAGACGTCTCTGCCATCCAGCTCCTCATCAATTTCCCGGGTGCAGCTCTGCAAAGATCATGCCAGGCGGCCAGGCTGGGAGGCATTGGGGCCCTGCTTGGCTGTCACCACAGGGATGATTCCATGTGAAGTTCTCTCCAGTTTAGACATAGAACCCTGTCTGCCCAGACCTGCAGCCCTTGAGGAAAGGAGGTGAGATGAAGGCTCCAAGGCTGTGGATTAACATCTGGACAGGTGATGGCTGCCTCAGCACTCCCTTTCCAACTCTGCCAGCCATGAGCAGGTTGTGAACGTGATGGGCCAACCAGGCTTCCAACCCCTTAAAACTCTAGCTTCTGCCCAAGGCCTGTCCATTCCTCATGCCCCTCCCATCACCCAAACCATCCCTGACACAAGCACACTGGCAGTGGAAGGTGCAGTGGAGCTGCCCAGGTAGGGTCACAGTATTTGCCCAGCCTTTATTCCCCCTGCTTATGCTCTCCATGTTAACTTTGGGTGTCTCCTGGTGAATGGCTAGAGTCTTCTGTGGTAGGTGTTGAGCTAACCCCTACAACATTGAAAAAGTCCTCAGTTCCAGTTTTCCTGAGATGAGAGCCTTGGGATGTTGGGAAACAACAAGAGAGTATCTTGTTCTCCCAAGCATCTTTGCTCAAGAGAGCTGGGTAAGGGACTGTCTCTAGAATGTGTGTGCCTGGTTACCAGGGTACCAAGGTCTGTTGGGTTATATTTCCAAGGAAGTGAGGTCACTTATTGGGGTCCCATTAACTATCCCACTTCCTAGAATAAAACCTGCCCTAAGGCTGATGACTCTTCACCCTCCTCTCTCATATCATCAATTTAGCTCTACAGTTATACCAATACTGTCCTCCCTGCAGTGCCTGGGAAAAGCGTGGGAAATTCAGGACTCCATGTGGCAGTTTGAAATTATTTTGTGAATCCCTAAAAGAGAAATACTATGTTTTAAACTAATCCATTCCTGTAGGTGTGAGACCCATTTGACTGGATTACATCAGTGGGGCATGATTCATGTTGAGTCTCTGCCCTCTTGCTGGGTCTGATATAAAGGAAGACACAGAGACTTAGACAGAGGAAAAAGGGAGCTGGCATATTTGATTCTGCAGTGTGAGAGAGGATTGCTTAAGCACGAAGCACCCAAGAGGCTGAGCCCATGGAGCAGCTCAAGAGGAGACCAGCCCTGCAATATGTTTGAGAGCTTACACCTGAACTTGGGAAGAGAGCAGAACAGCCAGGACTAATATAGGAGGCCCAGAAACAGACAAGCCCTAAGCGTGGTTGCTCACAGCTGAGCTCAAGAGATGGCAGATTCTGGAGGGAAGGCAGAGACCTCTGCAGAGATTGGCAGCCATGTTTTTTTTTTTTTTTTGGTATTTATTTATTTATTTATTTATTTATTTTTTTGAGGGTACAAGGCCAGGTTAGATTTAATGCAATCAATTATAAGACATACATAGTATAGCAACAAACATTTATAAATGTAATTAATAATTTTTTTTTTTACAATAATAGTATTTGGTATAATCTCATAGTTGTGCATTCATCATTTCAATCATTATTAGAGTATTTTCATTATGTGTAGTATTTTCGGTATCTAAGCACCGCTTAAAATATATTTATATATATATAAAAAAAAAAAGAAGTGGAAACAGAGAGATGGAGAGGTGAGGAATTTTCTTGTTTATTGTTTGTCATTTTTTGGCAGCCATCTTGCTTCACCATGTGGCAACACGCCAGGACCAACAGTAGCTGACTTTGGTGAGAAAGCACCTCTTATGGTGCCTTGAGTTGGACTTTTCACAGCCTTGGAACTGTAAGTTTTTACCCCAAATAAATACACTTTACAAAAGCCAACCCATTTCTGGTACTTTGCTTCAGCAGCCCTTTAGCAAACTAAAACATTATCTGAAATGATCAGCTTTCAGAAACAGAAAATTCATGCATATACAGGTAAAAATGCATTGAACAGGAACAGTCCATAAGTATCCCCAGAAGTTGGATAAACAGACAAATATTTAAAATCAGCAATTATAAATATGTTAAAATAACTAAAGGAAATCATGCTTAATCAATGAAAGTAAAGCATGACTACAATGAAGGACCAAACAAATTTTAAAGAGTGAGATAGAAATTATTAAAAAACAATAATTGATGAAAACTTCTGTAAAGGATGTCAAAAGCAGATAAAAGATGGCAAAGAATAAACCATAAACTTATAAATAGATAAATAAATATTATCAGCTCTCAATATCAGATCTAAAAAGACAAGAAAAATTAATAAGGCATCAGAATACTGTGAAACAACATAAACTGTAACAAGGTACATGTAATGAGACTCTTAGAAAGAGAGGACATAAAAGGAAAGAGAAAGTATTTGAGGAAATGATTTAAAATTTCCCAGATAAGATGACAAACCATTTACATATCCAAGAAGCTCAAAAGTCCCAAGTAGGATGACTACAAAGAGATCCATACATAGATATATAGACATGTCATAGTCAAACTATGAAAATCAAATAAAGGAAAATGTTAAAAGCAAGAAGAGAAAAATGACTCATCACATACAAGGCAACATCAATAAGATTGATGGGTGGAGGTCACAAAAGCAGTGGAATGATATATTCAAAGCACTGAAAGAAAAAGTCTGTCAACTATGAATTCAGCAAAATATAAATGAAAGTAAAATAAAAAACAATCTGAGATAAACAAAGACTAAGAGAATTTATTGGTTACAAATGTGCTGTCTTGGTTTGTCATGATGCTCTGTCAAAGATCACCCACTGGTTGGCTAATCCAACAAGAATTCACAGTTTAAGAGGTTAGATGATGGCAGCCCTTCATCACATGGTGATGTATTAGATCTCCTCCTGGGTCTTCCTTCTACTAACTGGGACCAAATTTCTTCTGCTTACTAAGGAAGTGGTAATACAGATTAAGGACCACCTTGAATCATTTGGGCAAGAAAGTCCTATTCACAAATGAGTCCTCACATTGATAATGCATCTTCAAAGGGTCCTATTTACAAGTAAGCTCACATCTACAGGAACACAGATTAAGAATAAGAACATGTCTATTTTTGGGATACATAATTCAATCTACCATATATGGTTTACAGGAAATCTTAAAGATAGTATTTTAGACTGAAGAGAAATTATTCTAGAAGGGGACCCAAATCCACAGGGAGGGAATGAAGATTAATTAGGGGAGAGAGGATTGTGGGAAGATGGCAGAATAGGAAGCTTCAGAGCTGGCAGAAACTATCTAATTTAAACATTTTGAGACGTTGGAGTCTAAGGGAACACTGTGTCACATCTGGGGGAGCAAGAGGGAGAGGCTGGTCAATGGCAGCAAAGTGTTTCACACCCCCTGATGCAGTGACCACCCCTTTTGTGGCCAGCAGCAGTGGGCACTGGACTTCTGGCACCTGGGTCAGCTTGATGGAGTCAGGGTGGGGCACACATAATGAGTCCTCCAAACACCAGGGACATGCAGTCTGATCCAGGTCCCTACCTTTGATCAGCTACTTAAGATCCCTGGGGAGTCATTTTGAAGATCACCCTGGTTCCAAGTTCCCTAGGGCAGAGGCAGCAGAAGAAAACTTAAGAAAACAGCTCAAGGGCTGCATTAACCAGGCTAAATTAAGAAGACACAGATTCAAAAGCCATACAAGCTTGTGATTTCTTTGCTGGTCCATCTGCCACCTCTCCTCAAAGCAGGGTGGAGCCAGCTGCATTCCCATGGGGGATCCCTGCCCTGCTCCAGAAGGTGCAGAGTGGTCCCTCATACATCCTGGAGTACATTTATGTCAGTGCCAGTCTCACAGTGGAAGTTGGAGAGACAGAGTCAGAGAATGTGCCTCTGGCTTGCAGTCCCAGGTTATCCCAGGTACAGAGGAGCAACTTGTAGATAGCTGGAAAGTGTGAGGAACAATTAAATTGAAACAGCCTGTGGCAAAGGAATCTCTGCATTAAGTCACTCAAGAGAGCACTCAGGAGGTGGAGAATAGAGTAGGCATGTACTCAAACCCCTGGAAACTGTAAATGGGGAATTCCTAAGGCCAGTACCAAGCAAAGCCCAAAAAAGGAAATAGGCTCCATGGCTCCTGCTCCAGGAGGGCTCAGATAAGACAGACAGGTCACCCACTTCCCTTTTGCTGCAGGTGGTTCTTCCTGATGGAAGGCCAAGCTCTGAAGGAGACCACCAACCAAAGCAGAGCCTATGTGCAAAGACAGTGAAAGGTGGTTTTTTTTGCTTTGGCTTGTTTGTATTAGCTCCTGGCATTCAAGAAAATCTTTGTAATATCATGATATGGATACAGATTTAAGGAACAGACAGATCAGGGATTAAATCCCAGACTTAACACTTTAAAATATTAAAATGTAGTAGGAGGTAAGATGGCGTCAGTTTAAGTGGGCACTCACTATCTCTCTCGCAAAAGACAGCTGATTGGGGACAGGATCTTGCCCAAGTGAGCTGTTCTGGGAGCCCACAGAGCAAGAGCCTTTGGGACATCATCTGGAGGGAGCTGGCAGGGAGATAGATTGCTCAAGATAAAACCAGAACACAGAAAACAGCAAGGAAACAGAACAAGAAGAACAAAGTGTCAAAAAGAAAACTTAACATATACACAGAACCACCAGCTAAACAAAACTCTAAAGAAGAGAGAGAATCTAATAAACTGAATAAACTCATCAAGATAAAATGATGACCAGAGGGCAACAAAAAATTACAAACCATACTGAGAAACAGGAAGACATGGACCAGTCCAATGAACAAACTAAAAACCAGGAAGAGATGCAGAACATTGAACAACTAATAAAAGCTGTCCAAACAAATATCATGGACCAACTTAATGAAGTGAAGGAAGAGATTAAGGATATTAAAAAGACACTGGGAGAACATACAGAAGAAATTGTAAACATACATAAAAATATAATGGATATGATGGTGATGAATGGCACAATACAAAAAGTAAAGAAGATGCTGGAATCACATAACAGCGGATTTGAACAAGCAGAAGAAAGAATTAGTGATGTGGAAGACAGTACATCTGAAATCAAACAGATAGTATGACAGATAGATAAAAAGACAGAAAAAATCCAGCAAAGGGCTTAGGGATTTAACTGACAACATAAAATGCACAAACCTACACATTATAGGCATCCCAGAGGGAGAAGAGAGGAAAGGGAACAGAAGGAGTGTTGAAGGAAATAATGGCTGAAAACTTCCCAACCCTATTGAGGGAGATGGACGTACATGTCCAGGAAGCAGAGTGAACCCCAGACAGTATAAATCCCAACAGGCCTACTCCAAGACAAATACTTATCAAAATGTTCAATGCTCAAGACAAAGAGAAAATACTCAAAACAGCAAGAGAAAAGAGAACCATCACATACAAGGGAAGCACAATAAGATTAAGTGCTGATTTCTCATCTGAAACTGTGGAGGCAAGAGGACAGTGGTATGACATAGTCAAGGTACTAGAAGAAAAAATCTTCCAGCCAAAAATTCTCTATCCAGCAAAGCTGGCATTAAAAAATGATGGAGAGTTCAAAATATTCGCAGATAAACAGAAATTAAGAGAGTATGCCAATAAGAAACCTGCCCTTAAAGAAATACTAAAGGGAGTTCTACAGGTTGAAAGGAAAAAACAGGAGAGATAAAGTTGGAGGAAAGTGTAAGAACAACTAAAAAGACAAAAGAAAAAGGGAAATAAAAACAACATATGACATACATAAACCCAAAGAAAATATGGCTGATGTAAGAAATTCCTAGAGAATAATAACACTGAATGTTAATGGATTAAACTCACCAGTCGAAAGACACAGATTGGCAAAATGGATAAGGATATATGACTCATATATATGTTGTCTACAAGAAACCCACCTTAGACCCAGGGATTCAAGGAGGCTGAAAGTGAATGGCTGGAAAACAATTTTACAAGCAAACAATAACCAAAAAAGAATGGGAGTAACTATCCTAATATCGGACAAAATAGACTTTAAATGCAAAACTGTTGTAAGAGACAAAGATGGACACTATATATTAGTAAAAGGGGTAATCTTTAAAGAATAAAGAACAATCATAAACATTTATGCATCTAATCAGGGCACCTCAAAATACATGAGGCAAACACTGGAAAAACTAAGTGGAGACATAAATGCCTCTACAATTATAGTGGGGGACTTTAATACACCATTATCACCATTAGACAGAACATCTAGACAGAGAATCAATAAAGAAATGAAGACTCTGCATAATGCATTAGGGGACCTGGATCTAATAGACATATACAGAATGCTACACCCAAATACAGCGGGATATACATTCTTCTCGAATGCACATGGATCATACTCCAACACAGACCACATGCTAGGCCACAGAACAACTCTCAATGAATTCAGAAATATTGAGATTATACAAAGTAATTTCTCTGACCACAATGGAATGAAATTGGAAATCACTAAGGGCCAGAGAACCAGATTAGGCACAAAGATATGGAAGTTAAACAACACACTCAGACAAACAGTGGGTCAAGGAGGAAATCTCAAAAGAAATCAGTACCTTGAAATGAATGAAAATGACAACACAACATATCAAAACCTATGGGATGAAGCCAAAGCTGTACTGAGAGGGAAATTCATAGCCATAAATGCATCTGCTAAAAAAGAAGAAAGAGCTAAAATTGAAGACTTAACTAGACACCTGGAGAAATTGGAAAAACAACAACAAACTAACCCCAAAGGAAGTAGAAAGAAGGAAATAACAAAATTAGAGCAGAACTAAGTGAAATAGAGAATAAGAAAGCACTGGAAACAATAAACAAAACCAAAAGCTGGTTCTTCGAAAATATCAATAAAATTGACAAACCCTTAGCCAGACTAACAAAGAAAAAGAGAGAACAGATGCAAATACATAAAATAAGGAATGAGCAAGGGGATATCACTACTGACCCCACAGAAATAAAGAGTGTCATAAGAGGATACTTTGAAAAATTATATGCCAACAAGAATGATAATTTAGAGGAAATGGACAATTTTCTAGAAATCCACAAACAGCCGATATTGATGAAAGAAGAAATAGATGAACTCAACAGTCCAATTACAAGTAAAGAGATAGACTCAGTCATCAAAAACCTCCCAACTAAGAAGAGCCCAGGACCAGATGGCTTCACAGCTGAATTCTACCAAACATTCCGGAAAGAGCTAACACCAATTCTACTTAAGCTCTTCCAAAAAATAGAAGTAGAAGGAATATTGCCTAACTCATTCTATGATGCCAACATTACCCTAATACCAAAATCAAATAAAGATACCACAAGAAAGGAAAATTACAGACCAATTTCTCTAATGAACCTAGATGCTAAAATCCTCAAAAAAAAAAAAAAAATACTTGCTAATCGCATTCAACAACATATCAAAAGGATTATACACCATGACCAAGTGGGTTTCATCCCGGGTATGCAAGGATGGCTCAATATAAGAAAATCAATCAATGTAATACACCACATAAACAAACTGAAAGAAAAAAATCACATGATCATCTCTATAGATGCAGAAAAAGCATTCGACAAAATACAGCACTCTTTCCTTATAAAAACATTACAAAAGATAGGAATAGATGGAAACTTTCTGAATATGATAAAGGGTATATATGAAAAACCCAAAGCTAACATCATTTTCAACGGTGAAATCCTAAAAGCCTTCCCTCTGAGATTGGGAAGTAGACAAGGATGCCCACTATCACCACTCCTATTTAACATTGTCTGAGAGGTACTTGCGTGAGCACTGAGACAAGAAAAGGACATAAAAGGCATCCGGATTGGAAAAGAAGAAGTAAAAATTTCATTATTTGCAGATGACATGATCCTATACATAGAAAGCCCTGAGAAATCTACAACACGGCTTCTAGAACTTATAAAGGAGTTCAGTAATGTTGCAGGCTATAAGATCAATGCTCAAAATCAGTAGCATTTCTATACACCAATAACGAGCAAACTGAGGAAGAAATCAGGAAAAAAATAACATTTACAATAGTAACTAAAAGAATCAAATACCCTAGGAATAAATTTAACTAAAGATGTAAAGGACTTATATACAGAAAACTACACAACACTGTTAAAGGAAATCAAAGAAGACTTAAATAAGTGGAAAAATACTCCCTGTTCATGGATAGGAAGACTAAACATCATCAAGATGTCTATCCTACCCAAACTAATCTATAGATTTAATGCAATCCCAATAAAAGTCAACACTGTATTTTTTAATGAATTGGAAAAACCAACCACAAAATATATTTGGAGAGGCAAGAGGCCCTGAATTGCCAAAGACATATTGAAAAAGAAAAATGAAGTTGGAGGTATCACACTACCTGACTTTAAAACATACTACATACCTCCAGGGGGGCAAGATGGCGTTGGTGTAGGAGGGCGCACACTGCAAGCTCCCAGAGCAAGGCGGATTGGGGACGGGGTCCTGCCCGGGGGTCTGTGCTGTGCACGCATGGAGTGAGAAGCTTGGGACATCTATCTGCGTGGATCGGCGGCGTGGACCGAACGGTGGAGATTCGTGAGTTTTGAGGCTGCCGGTGGAGGTTGGCACAGGCGGCTGAGCCCCGCGGTTACGGAAATAAAAAATAAAACGGCCATTTGGAGCCGCGGGCGGGGGCGAAAAAGTTTTATTTTCTGGGGAGCAGGCTGCCTGGCGCCCCTTGGACCTTGTGTGAGCAGAGCAAAAAGCTAGTCAGCACCCGGTGAACCGGAGGGGGATTTTGGTCGGGGAACGGAGGTGATCTCCCTAGCCACCCAGTGATAAGACCCGGGCCGCTGCGGAGCCAGGAGGAAGGGACACTTCCCAAAGAAGGGAGGGTTCGGTTGGAAGACAGGGAAGGGTATTTTATATTTTTAGACATCGATCTGGCTGCCTGCACCGCCCCATAGCTTTGGGGAGCAGATAAGCCGAACTGAAGCAGCACCAGGCTGAGAGCAGACGCGAATCTGCACTCAAACTGATTTACTGAGCAGCCCGGTGACGCTGGAGCTCGGCGCCAGAAGGGGCGGAATCCACCGTCTTTAGCAATCTTCACTGACTAACATCAGAGTTTCAGCTAACCTGGGCAGTCCGGAAAGTGGGACGTGCTTGATTAATTTCCACGGGCCCAGCTAGGGTCCGTTCCGTAAGGGGGTAGGTCTAGAAGAGGAATTATTTTGGGTCCTGCATTTGGCTAAAAAAAAAAAAAAAAAAAAAAAAAAAAAAGTGAGGTCACCTCAACAATTGAAAAATAAATTCTTTTTAATTTAGTTTAATAGCTAAAAGCTGCTTCAGGACCTGCATATAGAACCCTGTGGGGAAATTCATTGATAAACACAAGTAGGCAGGAAGGATCCACTTGGACCCTAGGGGTATCATTGACCCCCCTTGTTTCCTTCTTCTTTTTTCTTTTTTTCTTTTTTTTTTTTTTTCTTTTTATTTTTTATTAGTATTAACTTTTTCCTTTCAGAACTTTCTCTACTATTTCTCTACCTCCTCATAATTCTAGCCTTCTAAATCACTATATATATATATTCCTCCATTTGTTTTCCCAGTCCATTATAGGAACTCCATATTTTTTCCTAGTACTCTACACTGCCTACACAAGTTAAATATTCATCTCATTGAATCTCATTTTGCCCCTCTTCTAACTTTTATCAACATTTCTATTATCCTTCTGCCTTCCTTACATCTTTTGATTCCTCTGGCCCTAACCTTTTGCCTTCAAGGGAACATAGAAAGAAGTAAGGAAATAAAATAAGAAGAAAAACTGCCAAAGAGAAAACTTAACTCACACGCAGAA
>JAKSZT010028529.1:269708-290198 GCA_026826555.1 Tolypeutes matacus | reverse complement strand
GGAGTTGGAGGTTGTCCTGAGTACTGTTGTGGCAATGGATGTAGGCCATTTTAAATCAGCACACACCACTCAGAACTGAGTGGGAGAGAGTGTGGTCTACAGTGTGAACTGTGGTCTATGGTTGGTGGCAAGGCTCCAGGATGTGTAAGTTCAGTGAGGTTGGTGGGCCACACTATGGGAGATGTTTGTGTTGGATGTGGTGGGAGGTGTGGGAGGTGGGCAACATGGGAATCCGAGTGGGTTCCGTACAATATTTTAGGTAATCTAAGCACCTCTTAAAATATATGTATATATATATATATATAAAATAACATTTTTGTAAGCAAATACACATATATGCATATATATTTATATATCATTTTACAAATGTTTGTATGTATTGTGAGAATTTTGATTTTTACCCATAATAAAAAAAAATAAATAAATAAATAAAACATACTACAAAGCTACAGTGATCAAAACTGCGTGGTATTGGCACAAGGCTAGACCTACTGACCAATGGAACCGGATTGAGAGTTCTGATATAGATCCTCGCATATACAGTCATCTGATATTTGACAAGGCCACGAAGCCCACTCAGTTTGGAGAGAATGGCCTCTTTAACAAGTGGTGCTTGGAGAACTGGATATCCATATCCAAAAGAATGAGAGAAGAATACCATCTCACACCCTTTACAAAAATCAACTCAAGATAGATCAAAGATCTAAATATAAGAGCCAAAACCATAAAAACCTTGGAAGATAATGTAGGAAAGCATCTACAGGATCTTGTAATAGGAAATGTTTCATGAACTTCACAGCCAAAGCACGAGCAGCAAGAGAAAAAATAGATAAATGGGATCTCCTCAAAATTAAAAACTTCTGCACCTCAAAGGATGTTATTAAGAAAATAAAAAGGCAGCCTACCCAATGGGAGAAAATATTTGGCAACCATATATCTGATAGGAGCCTAATATCCTGCATATATAAAGAAATCCTACACCTTGAAAATAAAAAGACAAACAACCCATATAAAAAATGGTCAAGTGACCTGAAAAGACACTTCTCCAAGGAAGAAATACAAATGGCTAAAAAGCACATGAAAAAATGCTCAACATGGCTTACTATTAGTGAAATGCAAATGAAAACTACAATGAGATACCATCTTACACCCATCAGAATGGCAGCTATTAAAAAAACAGGAGACACTAAATGTTGGAGAGGATGTGGAGGAATAGGAACCCTCATCCACTGCTGGTGGGACTGCGGTATGGTCCAGCCACTGTGGAGGACAGTTTGGCGGTTCCTCAAAAAACTAACTATAGATTATCCATATGATCCAGCAATTCCACTACTGGGTATATACCCAGAAGAACTGAAAGCAAAGACACAAACAGATATATGCACACCAATGTTCATAGAGGCATTGTTCACCATTGCCAAAAGTTGGAATCAGCCCCGGTGCCCATCAACAGACGAATGGATAAACAAAACGTGGTACATACATACAATGGAATATTACTCAGCTGTAAGAAGGAATAAAGTGCTAACACATGGAATAACGTGGATGAATCTTGAAGAACTTATGTTGAGTGAAGCAAGCCAGGCACTGAAGGATGAACAGTATATGACCTCACTGATTTGAACTGAGGAAAGTGAGTAGTCTGTGAGAACCATTGTCTGAAAGATAGGTTAACAAGGGAGAGAGAGAAGAGCAGGCTTTGAGCCATCACCCATATGGACATAATCTATGGTAAAGGGATAGAGTATAGCTGCATATTGAAGGATAGGACAGATGGGTAGTGATATTACTGGGTTTCGTGGTGCAGCGTTGACAGGTGGGTAGATTAGGAAGGGCAGGTTCAAATACCCAGGGCATGTAACTATGAATCTTGACATTCCATGAGTCAAGACAGGGGAGTGTCATATGCCTCAGGAGGATGGGAAGGAAGGAACAGTTAAGATCTAATGGGGTATTTAGTGGTCATGGGAAAGGTTTTTCATTACCTTACAGTAATGGACACAGGACATGGTAAATATCATCAAAACTTATTAAACTGTATCTTCTAAATTATAAACTATACTGTAAATCATTGACAACGTTTAGTTGCTATATTTTGCTTTCTGTATAACAGTTATAACAATGCTAACATCCAAAAAAAAAGAGGGGGGGTGTTTTAATATGGGGTGGGGAAGGGGGAGTGGTTTGGTATCTTGGAGTGTCTGGTACTCAGTGTGTGACTTTGCTGTGACCTAAAACGTCTTTGAAAATTAAATGAAAAATTGGGAGACAATGGGGATTGAGAGGGGGAAGGTGTCACAGCACACCAGACATCTGATAACACAGTGATAAAAGGGAAAAAAGAATGTAAATATATATATATATATATTTTTTTTTTTAAGGCATTTCTTTTGCTTTTTTCCCCATTTTTTTAAATGTCCCATTCCGCTAATTATATTTTGTTTTGTTTTGTTTTTTTGTTAGATTTTTTTTTTTTCCTGAGTTTCCTTATGTTTGTCTCTTGCATGTAAGCTTATCATTGTTGTTTCTTTTTCCTATTAAGTGTATTTGACTATTTTATGGACTACATGTTCATGGAAGATTTAGATCACAGAAGGGTTACAATGGGTACTGCAGGGGATTATTGGTGGGGGGTGTCTGGGAGGGGGGATTCATGGGAGTAAGTTCATCCGAATATACATGAAAGATATACAAAATTGTTCAAAAGATCAAAGGATGGGGCATGTTCATGGTGGGTGGGCAATCACACAATAAATGAGGTAATATGAATTCCTAGCCTGAAGAGCTCTGCCACATTCTCCAAGGGAGCAGCAACAGTCCTCTGAGTGCAGGGACAGTTACACTTACGCACATCTCAGTAGGACCTCATAGACTTCCAAAGTGGATATCACCCCAAATAGAGGGGCTCTTGAGGGCTCTGGAGACACCCAGGTCTTATGTCAGGGTGGATAACTCCGGAGTTTGGTGCCTTGCCAGTGGGCCCAACTTTGGAATTTGTGCTCCTGAGAGTGACAGAGTTGGACTCAAATATGTCTTCCCTGCACATTGTTCATCTGTCCCTTCTGTTCAAACCTATACGTGGTGCTGGAGTTTGTGGGTATGCATCCAGAGACTGGAGTCTTTGTGCTGTCCATGTGCCAGCTGGGCCCGGAATCTTGGTGGAGCTGCAACTCCTACTCTACAGCTCAGTGGACTCACCTAGGACACCTGGCAGGGAGATGATGATGGATAGCGGCCATCCCAGGGAATGGAGAGAGTCTGCAGCTGCAGGCAGGATAATCCCATCCATCTTATCCATGGGATGTGGGTCCTCTCTCAATTGGAGGTGGAGTGGATGTCACCATCCCAGGCTCCTCAGGATTGGGAGAAGAGCTATGGACTAGAGTGGACTTACTGGTATTCTGTTATAGACATATTGTGATTCAAGCAACGGAAGAAATTACAACATTAATGTGGAGCTGGTGGCCACTGGAGGCTCTGGGGGAAGGGAGAGGGAAAAGCAGTTGTAATACAGGGCTTTTTCAGGACTTGGGAGTTGTTCTGAGTGACATTGCAATGACAGATATGGGCCATTTTGTATCATCATATGACATGCAGAACTTTGGGGGAGAGAGTGTGGTCTACAATGTGAACTATGGTCCTGCTTAATGGCAAAGCCCCAGGATGTGTATATCCATTGCAGGTTATGTGCCACACTAATAAAGGATGTTTATGTGGGAGGTTGTGGGAGGCATGGGAGGTGGGGCATATGGGAATCCCTATGATTTTTGTGTAACATTTATTTAATCTAAGTATCTTTAAAAAATATATAAAAACAATTATTTTAAAAAAATTTAGTATGTAACAGAAGATTACAAGACAAAGAAACAGGAAATGATGACCCATTCAAAAGAACAAGATAAAAATCCAGAAACCAGCAACAAAGAAGACCAGATTTTGTATTTAACAGACAGAGAGTTTAAAAAAATGCCTCAATATCCATACAGAAATAAAGGAAAATGCAGAGAAAGAACTAAAGGATATGAGGAAAACAATAAATGAACAATACGGGAATCTATTTGAAATTTTCCACAGGAGCCAAACAGAAATACTAGAGTTGAAGAACACAGTAACTGAAATGAAAAATTCCCTAGTGGTTTCAACAGCAGTTTGGAGATGGCAGAAAAAGAATAAGTGATCTTAAATACAAGACAACTGAAATGATTTATGCTAAGGCACAGAAAGACAAAAGAATTACAAAAAACACAATAGAGCTTAAGAGATGTGTGCGACACCTCAAGTCTATCAATGGGAGTCCTAGAAGTAGAGAAAACGAGAAAAGGGGGGAGAAGGAATATTCAAAGATAATGTGGCAGAAAAGTCCCAAAATTAATAAAAGGTATGAATATGTACATTAAAGAAGCCAATGAATCCCAAACAGGGTAAACTCAAAGAGAATCATGCCCACACACAAAATAAACAAATTGTCCAGTGCCAAGGACAAGGAGAGAGCTCTGAAAGCTGCAAGCTTTGTGCAAGACAATCCCAAAAATTAAGTGCCGATTTCTCATCAGAAACAGTAGAGGCAAGAAGCAGTCGTATGAAATATCTTAAGTGCTGAAAGAAAGTTTCCAACCAAGATCTTTCTATCTGGTGAGACTTTATTTAAAAAATGTGGGAGAGATGAAGACATTTCCAGATAAAGAAAAGCTGAGGAAGTTCATTAGCACTAGACCAGCCCTACAAGCAATACTAAAGGGAGTTCTTCAGACTGAAAGGAAAGCACAAAATAATAATTAAAAAATAACAAATGAAATACAAAAATAAAAAATAGAAAAATAAAAAATTGAAATAAAAAATTTTTATACATTGTGTCTTTCATCACTGTAAGACCTGTTATCTTGTATGTACAGTGACAGTTTCTTCCGTATGTTCCTCCAGTGTATTATTTTTTTTCATTTTATCTTCAAAGAAGCTTTAGGTTACAGAAAAGTCACATAGAAAACACAGAGGATTCCCATATACCCAATGCTGTCCCTGTCTTCTACTCTCCCCTATTAATAACATTTTACATGTGGATGGTACATTTGTTATATTTGATATACAAATATTGAAACATTGCTACTAAGTATGGTCAATAGTTTACATTATGGCTTACATTATGCACCATACACTTTTATAGGTTTTGATGAAATTTAAAATGGCCTGTATCCATCATTGCAAGATCATGCAGAACAACTCTAATATCCTAAAAATGCCCTATGTTCCATCTATTCTATTCTTCCCTCCCTCTCCCCTCAGAACCTATGGTAACGATTAAGTTTCAAGTTTTTGAAGAACAAGGTTCATAGTTATATGTAATAATATTGAGTGCTTGACAAATTGGTCTGTTTTCTTTTATTAGGTACTGCCTATGTTCTTGAGAGATTCTTGCCCCTCTAATTGAGAACATAGCAGGACTCCCCAGAATTGGAGTTTAATATTTCCTTGTTTTTTGTGTGGGTCTCCACCCACTGAGATAACACAGTATGACAAAATGAACAGTTACATATTCCACAGAAGCCTGTCCCAGGTGTGCCCTATCCCGCATATCTCCCCATACCCGATGCCCTGCACCAGTGACCCTCCCCCTGCCATATTTGCCAAAGAACATTCACACCCTTGTAGTTTTAGCCACAGACCTGCAAATCCCCGGAGTTCACTTGCCCCTTCTTCCAACCCTACCCCCCAGTTTGATGGATAGTCCAACCCAACTCCCCCACCTGCCGCTCACCCTTACAGACCAGCACCACCGAACCCAATCACACCACTGCATCACTCTCACCCCTATCCACTGCCCAACTACACTCTTCCACCTTATGATAGATTTTGCCCATATGGGCATCGACTCACCACCCTCTACTCCCTTTCTGTCTCCTGTTAACCTATCTTCCAGACTCTAGCTCTGTGAGTCTGCTCAATTTGCTTAAGACATATCAGTGAGGTCATGTAATATTTGTCCTTCAGTGACTGGCTTACTTCACTCAACATAAGGTCTTCAAGATTCATTCATATTACCCCATGTGTTAATGATGCATTCCTTTTTACAGCTGAGTAATATTCCATCGTATGTGTATACCACAGTTTGCTTATCCATTCATCTACTGATGGACATTTGGGTTGTTTCCAACTTTTGGCAATAGTGAATAATGCTGCTATGAAGATTGAGGTACATATATCTGTTCATGTTCCTGCTTTCAATTCTTCTGGGTAGATACCGAGCAGTGGAATTGCTGGAACATATGGCAGTTCTATAGTTAGCTTCCTTCTTCTTCTTTTTTTTTTTTTATAGTTAGCTTCCTGAGGAACTGCCAAACTGTCCTCCACAATGGCTGCACCATTCTACAGCAGTAGATAAGTGTTCCTTTTTCTCCATATCCTCTCCAACACTTGTAGTCCTCTGTTTTATAATAGCCACCAGTCTAATAGGTGTAAGATGATATCTCACTGTAGTTTTGATTTGCATTTCCCTAATAGCTAGTGATGTTGAGCATCTTTTCATGTGCTTTTTAGCCATTTGTATTTCTTCTTTGGAGAAATGTTTATTCAAATCTCTTGCCCATTTTTAAAATGGGTTGTTTGACTTTTTATTTTTGAAATGTAGTGTTTCTTTATATATGCTGGATATTAGGCCTTTATCAGATAGATGGTTACCATATATTTTCTCATTGAGTAGGCTGCCTTTTCACTTTCTTGATAAACTCCTTTGAAGTACAAAAGTTTTTAATTTTGAGGAGGTCCCATTTATCTATTTTTTCTTTTGTTGTTTGTGCTTTGGGTGTAAAGTTTATGAAAACATTTCCTACCATAAGATCTTGTAAATGCTTCCCTACGTTATCTTCTAGGAGCTTTATGGTCTTGGCTCTTATATTTAGATCTTTGATCCATCTTGAGTTAATTTTTGTAAAGGGTGTGAGATGATAGGCCTCTCTCATTCTTTTGGATATGGATATCCAGTTCTCCAAGCACCATTTATTGAAGAGGCCATTCTCTCCCAGTTGAATGGGCTTGGTGGCCTTGTTAAATATCAGTTGACTGTATATGTGAGGATCTATATCAGAACTCTCAATTCTGTTCCATTGGTCAGTATGACTATCCTTGTGTCAATACCATGCAGTTTTGACCATTGTAGCTTTGTAATATGTTTTAAAGTCAGGGAGCATGATTCCTCCAATTTTGTTTTTCTTTTTCAACATGTCTTTGACTATTTTTGGAAGGCCTTTTGCCCTTCAAAAAATATTTCATAATTAGATTTTCCAATTTAGCAAAAAATGCTGTTGTAATTTTTATTGGGATTGCGTTAAATCTGTAAATCATCTTGGGTAGGAAAGAGATAGCAATGATATTTAGTCTTTGAAACCATGAACATGGACTATTCTTTCACTTATTTAGGTCTTCTTTGATTTCCTTTAACAATGTTGTGTAGTTTTCTGCATATAAGCCCTTTACATCTTTAGTTAAGTTTATTCCTAGGTATTTGATTCTTTTAGTTGCTATTGTAAATATTTCTTTGTTGATTTCCTCCTCAGATTGCTCATTATTGGTGTACAGAAATGCTACTGATTTTTGCTTATTGATCTTATACCCCACCACATTACTGAACTCATTTTTCAGCTTTAGAAGCTTTGTTGTAGATTTCTCAGGGCTTTCTATGTATAAGATCAAGTCATCTGCAAATAGTGAAATTTTTACATTTTCCTTTCTGATTTGGATGCCTCTTATATCTTTTTCTTGCCTAAGTGCTGGAGCAAGTACTTCTAACACAATGTTAAATAAGAGTGGTGCCGGGGTCGGGGGGGGCAGGCGCAGATGTGGCTTAAAAGGTTGGGCTTCCATCTCCCATATGAAGGGACCTGGGTTTGACCCCTGAGACCTCCTGGTAAAATAAAAGAAAAAAATATAGAAGGTGCACCATCAGGCCCCGCAAGTGGGTGAGCCCCCAGGCCCCACGAGCAGGCAAACTGCCAGGCCTTGTGTGTGGGTGTGCCAGGCCCTGCAGAGCCATGCAGCAAGATGATGACATACAGGAGAGTGACACAAGGGAGAGCCAAGACGAGACATGCTGAAAAACCAGGAAATGTGGCGGCACAATTGGCAGAATGCCTCTCTCCCACATAGGAGGTTCCCAGCATCGAATCCTGGTGAAGACAGGAGGAGAAGGATGAGAAGAGAGGGCAGGAAACAGACACAGAGAATTGCCCAGCGAATGGACAAAAAAAACAAAACAAAACAAAAAACGGGGGTGGGGGTGGGAGAGGAGGTATTAAAATGGTAAGAGTAAAATATATAAATAAATCTTAAAAAAAAAAAAGAGTGGTATCAGTGAGCATCCTTATCTTGTAACTCCACCTCTTACTTCTTTTTTTTTTTTTAACTTTATTTTGTACAATTAATAATTGAAAATATAAACAATTAAAAACTAAAAAGTAAGCACAGATGAATAAATACATGCATTTCTCAATTAAATGTACTGGATACATAAAAATAGTTTTTAAAATCAAACAATATGTTACACAATATATTTGGTTCATAGTAATGCAATCATACAGTATTTGTTCTTTTGAGTCTGGCTTGCTTCCCTCAACATAATGTCCTCCAGGTTCATCCATGTTGTCATAAGCTCTATGACTTCATTTCTTCTTAACAGTTGCATAATATTCTATCAAGTGAATAGCCCACAGTTTGTTTATCCATTTGTCTGTTGATGGACACATGGGTTGTTTCCACCTTTTGGCAATTGTGAATGATGATGTTATGAACATCAGTGTGCAGATGTCTGTTTGTGTCACTGCTCTCAGATCTTCTGGGTATATACCCAGTAGTGGTATTGCTGGGTCATGTGGCAAGTCTATATTCAACTTCTTTAGGAGCTGTCAAACAGTCCTCCATAGTGGTTGTACCATCCTGCATTCCCACCAACAGTGAAGAAGTGTTCCTATCTCTCCACATCCTCTCCAACACTTGTAGTTCTCCGTCTTTTTAATAGTGGCCATTCTGATAGGTGTGAAATGATATCTCATTGTAGTTTTGATTTGCATTTCCCTAATCATTGGTAATGTTGAGCATTTTTTCATGTGGTTTTTTTTTGCCATTTGTATTTCTTCTTTGGACAAATGTTTATTCAAGTCTTTTGTCCATTTTTTAATTGGGTCATTTAACTTTTTATTGTTAAGTTGCAACATCTCTTTATATATCCTGGATATTAAACCCTTATTGGGTATGTGATTTCAAAATATTTTTTCCCATTGAGCTGGCTGCCATTTCACACTTTTGGCAAAGTCTTGTGAGGTGCAAAAGTGTTTAATTTTGAGAAGGCCCCATTTATCTATTTTTTCTTTTGTGGCACATGCTTTGGACAAAAGGTCTAAGAAACCACCACCTACTACAAGGTCTTGAAGATGTTTCCCTACATTTTCTCCTAGTAGTTTTATGGTCCTGGCTTTTATATTTAGATCTTTGATCTGTTTTGAGTTGATTCTTGTATAAGGAGTGAGATAGGGGTCCTCTTTCATTCTTTTGGTTATAGATATTCAGTTCTCCCAATACCATTTGTTGAAGAGACTATTTTGTCCCGTCAACATGGACTTGGTAGGTTTGTAAAAAACCAGTTGACTGTATAGATGAGGGTTTATTTCTGAGTTCTCAATTCTATTCCATTGATTGATGTGTCTGTCTTTATGCTAGTACCATGCTCTTTTGACCACTGTAGCTTTGTAATATATTTCAAGTTCAGGCAGTGAAATTCCTTCCATGTTGCTCTTCTTTTTTATAATGCTTTTGGCTATCTTTCCAAACGAATTGTTAATTGCCTTCCCTAATTCTGTAAAGTAAGCTGTTGGGAGTTTGATTGGTGCATTGAATCTATAAATCAGTTTGGGCAAGATCGACATCTTCATGATATTTGTTCTTCCAATCCATGAACATGGAATGTCTTTCCATTTGTTTAGGTCTTTTAAAATTTCTTTTAGCATTGCTTTGTAGTTTTCTGCATATAGGTCCTGTACTTCTTTGGTTAAATTAATTCCTGGGTATTTGAGTCTTTTTGTTGCTATTGAAAATGGAATTTACCTCCTGATTTCTTCCTCAGATTGTTTGGTATTAGTGTACAAAAAACATTACTGCTTATTGCATGTTGATCTTGTATCCTGACACTTTGCTGAACTCATTTATTAACTCAAGTAGCTTTGTTATGGATACTTCAGGATTTTCTAAGTACAGGATCATGTCATCCACAAACAGTGAGAGTTTTACTTCCTCTTTTCCTACTTGGATGCCTTTAATTTTTTTTTTCTTGTCTAAATGCTCTAGCTAGAACTTCTAGTACAATACTGAAAAACAATGGTGACAGTGGACATCCTTGTCTTGTTCCCAATCTTAAAGGGAAAGCTTTCAACATTTCTCCATTGAGTACGATGTTGGCTGTGGGTTTTTCATATATCTTTTATCATATTGAGGGATTTTCCTTCTATTCTTATCTTTTGAAGTGTTTTTTTTAATCAAAAAAGGATGCTGGATTTTGTCAAAAGCCTTTTCTGCATTGATGGATATGATCATGTGGTTTTTATCCTTCAGTTTGTTAATGTGGTGCATTACATTGATTGGTTTTCTTATGTTGAATTAGTCTTGCATACTAGGAATAAATCCCACTTGGTTGTGATGTATATAAATCTTTTGATATGCTGTTGGATGCTATTTGCAAGTATTTTGTTGAGAGTTTTTGCATGTATATTCATTAGAGAGATTGGTCTGTAATTTTCTTTTCTTGTAGTATCTTTATCTGGCTTTAGTATTAGGGTGATGTTGGCTTCATATAATATGTTGGATAATTTTCTCTTCTTCAATTTTTTGGAAGAGTTTGAACAGGATTGGTGTTAATTCTTTTCTAAATGCTTGGTAGTATTCACCTCTGAAGCCATCTGGTCCTGGACTTTTCTTTGCTGGGAGATTTTTGATGATGGATTCAATTTCCTTAAATGTGGTTGGTTTGTTAACTTCTTGTATTTCTTATGGCATCAGTGTAGGTTGGTTGTGCATTTCTAGGCATTTGTCCATTTCATCTAGGTTGTCTAGTTTGTTGGCATATAGTTTCTTAAAAAATATCCTCTTATGATTCATTTTATTTCTGTGGGGTCATTTATAACTCCCCCCTTTCATTTCTGAATGTATTTATTTGCATCTTCTCTCTTTTTTTCTTTTTTAGTCTAGCTAGGGGATTGTCAATTTTATTGATCTTCTTAAAGAACCAGCTCTTGGTTTTGTTGATTTTCTCTATTGTTTTTTTGGTTCTCATTTTCATTTATTTTTGCTCTAATCTTTATTATATCTTTCCTTCTGCTTGCTTTGGGATTGGTTTGCTGTTCTTTTTCTAGTTTCTCTAGTTGTTCAGTTAGAGAATGTGTTCAGCCTCCACACATTTGTGAATTTACTTCTTTCCTGTTTATTATTGATTTCCAGTTTCATTTCATTATGATCTGAGAAGGTGCTTTGTATAGTTTCAATCTTTTTATATTTATTGAGCACTGCATTGTGCCCTAACATGTGGTCTATCCTGGAGAAAGATCCATGGGCACTTAAGAAGAATGTATAACTTGCTGAGTTTGGATGCAGTGTTCTGTATATGTCTGTCTAAATTGTTTATCATATTGTTCAAGTTCTCTGTTTCCTTGTTGATCTTCTGTCTAGTTGTTCTATCTAATGATGTGAGTGGGGTGTTGAAGTCTCCAACTATTTTTGTAGAAATGTCTATTTCTCCCTTCAGTTTTGCCAGAGTTTGTCTCATGTATTTTGGGGCACCCTGGTTAGGTGCATAGATATTTATGACTGTTATATCTTCCTGGTGGAGATTGTCCCTTTTATTAATATATAATGGCCTTCTGTATTTCTTATAACTTTTTTGCAGTTAAAGTCTGTTTTGTCTGATATTAGTATAGCTACCCCTGCTCTTTTCTGGTGACTATTCACATGGAGTATTTTTTTCTAAACTTTCATTTTCAGCCAGATTGTATCCCTGGGTCTAAGGTGAGTTTCTTGTAAGCAGCATATAAATGGCTCATGTTTTTTTAATCCATTCTATCAGCTTATATCTTTTGATTGGGGAGTTTAATCCATTCACATTCAATGATATTACTGTAAAGGCACTATTTACTTCCTCCATTTTATTCTTTGTTTTTCATATGTCATCTTATTTTTGTCTGTCTTTTTCCTCTTTTTGTTATCCTTTCTGCTTTTCTTTCTTCTATACTCTCCTCCAAGTCTGTCTCTCCTGTCTTTTTCTTTCAGGTTCTAAGGCTTCCTTTTTTGGGGGGAGGTGGGCGAGAGGAATTTATTTGTTCCAATAATAAAATTAAGGCTTCCTTTAATATTTCCTGCAAAGGCAGATTCTTTTTTGCAAACTCTTAGTTTCTGTTTGTTTGTGAATATTTTATACTCATCTTCATATTTGAATGACAGTTTTGCTGGATAAAGAGTTCTTGGCTGGCAGTTTTTCTCTTTCAGTATCCAATTGTATCATGCCAGTGTCTTCTTACCTCCATGGTTTCTGAAGAGAAATCTGCCCTAAGTCTTATTACTGTATGTCTCTTGTATGTGATGTTTGTATCTCCCTTGCTGCTCTGAGAATTTTCTCTTTATCTTTGACATTTGACATTCTGAGTAGTATTTATCTTGGAGTAAGTCTATTTGGATTTATTCTGATTGGAGCATGGTATGCCTCTTGAACATGTAAGTTCATTTCTTTTGTGAAAGTTGGGAAATTTTCAGTTATTATTTCCTCAAATACTCTTTCTGCCCCTTTTCCCTTCTCTTCTCCTTCTAGAACTCCTATTACATGTATGTTGTTGCGTTTTGTGCTGTCATTCAACTCTCTGAGCCCCTGCTCAATTTTTTACATTCTTTTCTCTCTTCAAATTCAGCTGTTCTGTCTTTGGTGTCACTTATTCTTTCTTCTGTTATTTAGATTCTGCTGTTGTGTGCCTCAAATGTGCTTTTTATCTCACCTATTGTATTTTTCACTCCCATGAGCTCTGTTACTTTTCTGTTCAGGATTTCAAATTCTTCTTTGCATTCGCTCAATGTCTTCTTGATGTCATTATCTCTTTATGTATATTGCCTTTTAACTCATTAATTTGATTTTGGAAATTTGTGCACATCTCGCTGATTAGTTCTCTCAAATTCTGTATCTCCTTTGGGACTTTGATGTATTTTTTTTCTTGGGCCATGTCTCCTATTTTGTTAGTATGGCTTGTAATTTTTTGCTGATATCTATGCATCTGATTAGGATGTAGTTTACTCAGATGCTCAATTTCTTTCTTTTTTGTAGGAATTTAGTGGCAGGAGGCTGTGTGTTACCATTGCTCTTTGATTTTTGGCTCAACCTGGATTGTTAAGATTGTCCTGCTGGTTGCTCAAAACTGGGCGCTGGACCCAAGAATTGGTTGTAGAGTCACTTCCTAAGGCCTTGGGCAGAGAAGCTATAGAGGCCAGAGAAAGCCTCTCCTACTTATTTTTACTTTTCTCGCATGCACATTCTTGGTCTGCCAGGAGATGGCACTATTTTGCAGCTCTCAGTTCAATGCCTGGTTGGAGTGTATTTGTTGCAACACAGACCAGATCAATGTGACGGAGCTTCCTGTCTGGAGGTTAGGAGTCTTGTAATTCAAACTTTCTCTGAGACAGTTTTGCAGCCTTCTCTGGCAGCCCCCCTCCCTTTTCCCAGCTAGGAAATATTTCCACTGCCCTCTGAGTCCTTAATAATCAGTCCCTGTTAGTAGAGGAGGAGATTGGGAAGATTGTATATCTTGAGCCCCTTGTAGGCTCCAAGGCAAACAATGGCGCAGCCCCACCTGGTCTGGAAGGGCTCTTGGGAAACAGCAGACCAAATTTGTTAGTCAAAAGCTGAGTCAGTCTTAGGCTGTGTCCTTCTCTCTCCCCTTTCCTGGGGGCATCCTCAATAACTAGTCCCAGCTTAAAAGAGGGAGATTGCAAGGATTGGATTTCTTCAGTCCTTTGCAGGCTTCCAGGGCAAACCACTGTGTGGTCTCACCAGGCCTGTCCCATGGAAGGGCTCATGGGACACAACAGACCAAATTTGTGGGTCAGAAGCTGCGTCTGCCTTCAGCTGTGTCCCTCTCTTTCCCCTTTCCTGGGTTGGTAGATCCCTGGAGCCCTCTTTGTCTGTAGTCGCAGGCCACAGCAGTCGTTGGTTTCAACTCATGGTTCTGTCATCATGATTTCCCTCCTTTGTCCTTCTCTCCTCTGGGTGGTGTCCAGTCTTTGCCTGCTGTTCTAAACCCTAGAAGATCTTTTACAGGGCTGTTTTAGCCTGTCCTCTAGCTGTTTTTCTGGAGGAGAAGAGATTCCCATATCTTACTAGTCTGCCATCTTCCCAGAAGTCTTACTTCTTACAGGTGCTAAAAATTCAAATGCATAAAAAGTAGTGATAAATCTATGGTTTGGAATATACAATGTATAGAGATATAATTGGTAACAGGTACAAAAATTGTGAAGGACAAGAGGTATAGGAAAAGTGTATGTTTATGCTATTGAAGAAAAAAAAAGAGAGGATACAAATAACTAAAATCAGATATGAAAATGGTGACATTACTACTGACACCACAGAAATAAAAAGGTTTAAAAGAGGATACTATGAACAATAGTATGCCAACAAATTGGATAACCTAGATGAAATAGACAAATTCTTAGAAACACACAAACTGTCTACACTGACTCAAGAAGAAATAGATGATCTCAACAAATCAATAACTGGTAAAGAGATTGAACTAGTAATCAAAACTCTCACAACAAAGAAAAGCTCAAGACCAGATGGCATCACAGGGGGATTTTACCAAACATTCCAAGAAGAACTGACACCTATCTTCCTCTAACTCTTCTCCCCAAAACTGAAGAGCTGGGAACACTCCCTAATTCATTTTATGAGGCTAAATCAACCTTATAACACAAGAAAAGGAGATTACAGATGAATATACTTTAAGAATATAGATGCAAAAATTCTCAACATAATACTAACAAACTGAATCCAATAGCACATCAAAATATTTATACATTATAATCATGTGGGATTCATCTCAATTAAGCTGGGTCTTTCAAAATAAGAAAATAAATAAATATATCATACCACATTAACAGAACAAAGGCAAAAACAAATGAACTTCACAATTGATGCAGAAAAGGTATTTGACAAAATCCAGCAAACTTCATCATAAAAAAATTGGAAAACTAGATATAGAAAGAAATATCCTCAACATGATAAAGTCCATCTATACAAAACCCACAGCTAACATCATACTCAATGGTGAATGACCAACAGATTTCCCTCTAAGATCAGGAACAAGAAAAGGATTCCTGCTATCATCATTGTTACTCAGTATTGTACGGGAAGTTCTAGCTAGTTCAATTAGGTAAGAGAAAGAAAAGACATCTAAATTGGAAAGGAAAAAGTAAAACTTGCCCTGTTTGTAGATGACATCATCCTATATACAGAAAATCATGAAAAATCCACAACAAAGCTACTGGAGCTAATAAATGAATTCAGTAGAATGGTAAGGTACAAGATCAAAACTCCATAATCAGTAGGGTTTCTGTTCACTAGTAATGAACTATCTGAAGAAGAAATCAAGAAAAATTTATTTTACAATATCAACTAAAAGAATCAAATATCTAAGAATGGATCTAACCAAGAATTTAGAGTACTTGTACAGAGAAAATTACATGACATTGCTAAAAGAAATCCAGGAAGACATACATAAAAAGAAAGACAATCCATGTTCATGCATTCAAAGTCTAAGTGTTGTTAACGTGTCAATTTTATCCAAAGTGATTTACAGATTTAACACAATTTCAATCAAAATTCCAATTGCCTTCTTTGCAGAAACAAAAAAGTCAATCATCAAATTTATATGGAAGGGTAAAGGGCCTAGAATAACCAAAACCATTTTGTAAAACAAGAATGAAGTTGGAGGACTCACACTTCCTGATCTTAAAATTAATAAAGTCAGAGTTATCAAAACAACATGGCACTGGCATATGGATAGACGTATAGACCAAGGGAATCGAATTGTCAACCCTCACATTTTTGGCCAACTGTTGTTGACAAGGGTGGAATGTCCATTCAATTAGGAAAAAATATTCTCAACAAATGGTGCTGGAAAAACTGGATATCCATGTGCAAAGGAATGGATGTGGACCCTTACCTTACACCATATACAAATACCAACTCAAAATGAATCATAGACCTAAATATAAGAACCAGAACTACAAAAACTCCTAGAAGAAAATATAGGGGGAAGCGGATGTGAGTCAAGCAATTGGGCTCCCGTCTACCATATGGGAGGTCCCAGGTTCGTTTCCCGAGGCCTCCTAGTGAAAGCAAGCTGGCCCGTGTGGAGAGCTGGCCTGTGCGGAGACCTGGCACAACAAAAGAGACAAAGAAGAAAGACAATGACAGACACAACAAACCAGGGAGCTGAGGTGGCTCAAGCGATTGAGTGCCTCTCTTGCACATTAGAGGTCCAGTATGGGTTCCCAGTGCCTCCTAAAGAGAAGATGAGAAGACAAACAGATACAGAGAGCAGACAGCAAATGGACACAGAGAGCAAGACAACAAGCACAAACACAAGGGGAGGAAGAAATAAAATAAAACTTAAAAAAAAAGAAAACATAAGAAAGCAACTTCAGGATGTTGCATTAAATAATGGTTTCTTAGACTTAACACCCAAAATACAAGCAACAAAAGAAAAAAGTAGATAAATGGGACCTCATAAAAATTAAAAACTTTTGTGCATCAAATGACTTTTTGAAAGTAAAGAGAAAATCTACTCAATGGGGGAAAATATTTGGAAACCACATATCTAATAAGGGTTTATATATACAGAATATATAAAGAAAACCTACAACTCAACAATAAAAAAACAAACAACCCAGTTAAAAAATGGGCAAGAGACTTGAATAGCTATTTCTCCAAAGAAGATGAACAAATGGCCAAGAAGCATATGCAAAGATGTTCTACATCATTAGCTATTAAGGAAAGGAAAATCAAAACCACAATGAGGTACCATTTTACATGCATTAGAATGGCTAAAATTATGTGTTGGAGAGGATAGCAGCACTCATTCATTATTGATGGCAATGTAAAATGGAGCAACCACTGTGGAAAAGTTTGGCATTTCCGTAGAAAGCTAAGTATGTTGCTAAGTATGACCCAGAAACCCCGTTTCTAGGTATATATTGCAAAGATTTGAAAGCAGGGAATCAAACAGATATTTTCACACCAGTGTTCAGAGTGGCATTATTCACAATTGCCAAAAGATGGAAGTAACCTAAGTGCCCCTCAACTGATGAATGGATAAATAAAATGTGGTTTATAAATACATTGGAATATTATACAGCTGTAAAAAGGAACAAAGTTCTGATACATGTGACAACATGGATGAACCTTGAAGACATCATGTTGAGTGAAATAAGCAAGACACACAAGGACAAATATTGTAGGACCTCTCTGATATGAAATAATTAGAATTAACAAACTTATAGAGTCAGAATGTAGACTATAGGAAATCTGAGGATGGAATATGGGTAGAGAATGAAGAATTAATGCTTAAATTGTACAGAGTTTCTATTGGTAGAGTTGTGGTAATGGATAGTGGTGATGGTAGCCCACAACATTGTGAACATAATTAACAGCACTGAATTATATATTTGAAAGTGGTTAAAAGGGGAAATTTTAGGTTGTGTATATGTTACTAGAATTAAAAAACAAAACAAAACACACACACAGGACTATACAACACAAAAACTGAACCCTATTTTATAAGATGAATTATAGTTATTAGTCAATTATAAAAATGTTCTTTCATGAATTGTAACAAAAGTACCACACTAATGCAATGTGTTAATAATAGGTTAAGATATGAAAACGCTGTACTTTATGCATGCTTTTTCTCTAAACTCACAACTTAAACTAATTAAAACACAGAAAAAGAAGAAAATCCACAGAGAGAAATGAAGAATGCCAGAAATGGTAATTCCATGTGTTAATATAAAATTCTGTGTGTTGCTTCCTCTTCCCGTAAGCCACCCGAGGTGATCTCTGAAAATGGTTAGTTATTCCCTTGACCCAAAAAAACTCCACAAAATCATGCAAGACAAGAGGTTCAAGTCTTCACGTTCACTTTAAGAACACCCAAGAAACTGCCCAGGCCATCAAGGGTGTGCATAGTATTTGAAAGATCACGTTACAGAAACAGCGTGTGCCGCTCCGTCATTACAATGGTGGCACTGGGAGGTGTGCCCAGGCCAAACAGTGGAACTGGCCCACGGTCATGGCCCAAAAAGAGTGCTGTATTTTTGTTGTACATGTTTAAGAATGCAGAAAGTAATGCTGAGCTTCAGGGTTTAGATGTAGATTCTCTGGTCATTGAGCACATCTAGGTGAACAAAGCTCCCAAGGATTAATCCACACATGAGCTCCCCCTGCCTCACTGAGATGATCCTGACTGAAAAAGAACAAATTGTTCCTAAAACAGAAGATGAGGTTGCACAAAAGAAAAAGGTATCCCAGAAGACACTGAAGAAACAAAAACTTAAGGCCTGGGAATAACTTCAGCATACAATAAATACAAATAAAAGTTAAAAAAATTCTTTGGGTTAATATAAAAGGCTTTATAGGTATAATTTTCTCATTTTTAACTTAACTTCTTTATAGACATAACATTGTATAAAGCAACAATTATAACATTATATTTTGGATTTATAATATATATATATAATATATATGACAACAGTATAAAGAAAATGGAAAAAATATAGGTACTTTGGAGCACAGTTTCTATATTTTTCTGTAATAAGTTAGCAATGCTCTGAAGTTGATTGTGATAATTTCAGGTATATATTCTAGTCTTTTGATTACAATCCCTAAAGGATAAGTAAATAAATAGAAGTTAAAAATCAAACAAATCAATTTAAATGGTACATTAAAAAAATGTGTAACATAAATGAAGGCAGTCAAGAGAAACAGAAGAACCATGAGAAGTGACAGAAAACAAATATCAAAATGGGAAATATAAATCCAGGCATACTAATAACTACACTAAATGTGAATTGCATAAACTCCCCAATTAAAGCCAGAGGTTGTCAGACTGGATGAAATTGCAAGATGCAACTATGCACTGTCTACAAGAGACCGACCTTAGATTCAGAGACATAAATAGGTTAAAAGAAAAATGATGGGAAAAAATATATTCAAATGGTAACCATTAGAGAACTTGAGTAGTTATATTAATATCTAAAATAGACTTTATGACAAGAAATATTACTAGAGACAAAGAGGGATATTTCATAATAATAAAAGGATCAATACATGAAGAAGATATAACAATTATAAATATACACACACCTCACAACTAAGCCTCAAAATACAGGAAGTAAACTTACACCTATCTCAGAGATAACTTGGTAAAAAAGGAGGCGGCATGGTTACTATCTCTAGATCTCCCCCCACTCAGGTCCTCCTACTTTATGCTGCCAAATTCACAACATTTATCATGACCATTTTCATCATATATTTCATTGTTTGGTTCATGCCTCCCTCTGAATGTCCAGCCTGTACCAGTTGGTAGAATATACAGTTGATGTATGTAGCAGTTTAATATTATTGATGAATTCCAAAAAGAAATATTAGATTATGTTTGTAAACTGGTCTTTTCCTCTGGGCATATTAGAGTGTATTGGATTCAGAGGTTTTACTTTTACTTGATTAAATAATGATTAAGGCTTTGATTGGGCCATGTCAGTAGGACATTCAGTCCTCACCCTGTTGGTGGGTGGGGACTCACAGAGAAACCACACCACAGGGAAGGGAGTTGGAGTTTTTGAGCTGGAACCCCAAGAAGGAAGCACACAGAGGAACTTGGTTGTGAGGAAAGAGAAAAGGCTCCGGGAAGAGAAACAAGCTGTTCGCCTGATAGTCCACAGCTGGCCTTGTGAGGACAGAGGAGCTGAGCCTGGAGAGAAGCAAGCCCCAGGAAGAGAGGAACCCAGGAAGCCTGAACCCTGGCAGATGTCGGCAGCCATCTTGGTGCAACATGTGGCAATAGACCTTGGTGAGGGAAGTAACTTATGCTTTGTGGTCTGGTAACTGTAAGCTTCTACCCCAAATAAATACCCTTTATAAAAGTCAATAGAGGAGGAGCGGCAAGATGGCGTTGGCGTAGGAGGGCGCACACTGCAAGCTCCCAGAGTGAGGCGGATTGTGGACGGGGTCCTGCCCAGGGGTCTGTGCTGTGCACACATGGAGTGAGAAGCTTGGGACATCTATCTGCGCGGATCGGCAGTGTGGACCGAACGGTGGAGATTCGAACATAGAAAGAAGCAAGGAAATACAATAAGAAGAAAAACTGCCAAAGAGAAAACTTAACTCACACGCAGAACCAACAGCTAAATAAAATTCTAGAGCATAGA